>BQNB010003070.1:0-43217 GCA_026074375.1 Tanacetum coccineum
ATTTTAATTAAAAAGGCTTACAAAATAAATACAGATAAATAAAAGTTTTATTTATTTATGCTTGGATACTTATGCGACTAGGTGATTAAAAGAAATGCCAACCAAAGTAAACATCTTTATATGGCGAATGCTTCTGAACAAGCTTCCTACGCGGATGAATTTGATGAATAGAGGTATAACTGTGCAATCGAATCAGTGTGGTATTTGTGATACAGGGGATGAGACGGTTAATCATTTGATGTTGCATTGTAATCTCGCTCGGGATGTGTGGGCCCTCGTTGGTCGATGGTGGACTTTAGACTTCTCCTCTGTGTTATCGATTAGAGAGTTGATGTCGTGGGTGGATGATACTCGTCTTCACATTTTGGCGCTGAAGGTGTTGCATGTGGTTGTTGGAACAACGGCTTGGAGTATCTGGAATTTTAGAAATCGGAATGTTTTCCAAGAGGAGAAACCGAAGAAGGCGTTACTTTTTGATTCGATTGTTTCAACATCGTTTTTTTGGTTATCCAATAGAAATAACAATTTTAGGATTAACTGGATAGGTTTTCTTCAAGATCCTATAATGGCTTGTAATTATTTGTAACTGCTTGTTGCTAGCATTTTGATGTTTGGGTGTTTAATAAAGTTTTTTTAGTCCTTTGTGGTTAGGGTGATGGCTTTGCCGTAGCTCTTCCCCTTAGGATTTGTTGCTGGTCAAAAAATAATCTCCTGTGAGAGTTTACATGAGTATTTTGATGGGCAGCATCCCTTCCGGTTAAATTTTTTTTCTATACCCAAGGCTCGGACTCGAGACCTTAGTTAAGGAGCAAGAGGCCCATAACCACTTATGTGAACTTCAATTGGTCATTTTCTAGCTAGTAATGTGAGAACATAAAAAGTAAAATTACAAAAGTTCAATAATGGTGTTATTTAATTTTCATGATGCTGACTTTTAATATTGTTAAATATAACGATGGAATTGAAAGCTACAAGTAAACGATCTAGAAATTGTAAGATTCTCGTGGAGAGTTGCCTAATTCCGGACGATTCTCAAAGAAATACGAGTTAAGGTGTGTTTAAACTTGATATACACACTTAGTATTGCATGTTAGAGCTTATTTTCGTGGATAAAAAGCTTGTTTGGCTCGATTTTGCTCAAATCGTCCTAGTGTTCTTGGTGGAGAGTTGCTTATTTAATTATATCTCTAGCCGGCGGTTTGACTAGCTAGGGGACAAGATCCACGATTTAAGGAAATAGTCAACGGCGGTTTGTTGACCACAACAGCGAGTTGCTAAAACAGCGAGTTGCTAAAACAGCGAGTTGCTAAAACAGCGAGTTGCTAAAACAGCGAGTTGCTAAAACAGCGAGTTGCTAAAACAGCGAGTTGCCAAAACAGCGAGTTGCCAAAACAGCGAGTTGCCAAAACAGCGAGTTGCTAAAACAGCGAGTTGCTAAAACAGCGAGTTGCTAAACAGCGAGTTGCTAAACAGCGAGTTGCTAAACAGCGAGTTGCTAAACAGCGAGTTGCTAAACAGCGAGTTGCTAAACGGCGAGTTATCAAACAGCGAGTTACTAATTGGCAGCGGTTTACTAAGAATTTTTTGTGTGAAGAAAAGGGTTTCAGTAAAACAGCCATAACTTTTGATCCGTAAGTCCGTTTCAGGCCCGTGACCTCTCAAATCGAAGAGAAAAACGAGACGGATCACGCTGTAACCACCCTTTAGTTGGTTAAGGATTTTTCGAGGCCCAAAACACTCGTTTACTATGATTTATTGACATTTTTCAGTTTTTTGGAATTTGTGTTAGACTTGTTTTTGTTCTAGCTCACGGCCCATCTGTATTTTTAGGCCCGTTTCAGTTTGGTGAGCCTATTTAAACAAACAGCTTTAACCCTAGCCAGAAAATTATCTGTTTTTAGACAATTAAATCATTGGCCGCGAATCTCCGAATCAAATCATTCACGGTTTTCTATTGATTTTGTAAAATCCCGTTAAATTTTTATCGGTTCTAATCATAGACTTGTAAAATCCCGTGAACGTCTATTGTATTCAAAACCACAACATCAATCACATCATATCCACTTAAGATCCAACAAAATTTTCACACTTCATAATTTTCGATAAAATGGAGAAGAAAGATACCTTATCTTCATGTTCAGATTCAGAAATACAACAAATGCAACTAATTCAAGACAAAACAAAAGAAAGTTGCATGGTATCTTTTCAACGACTTCATTCACACCTCAAGTGTCTTTTAAACAACGACTTAAAAGGAAGTCGAACCGAGGATGGATTTTTCATAGCCATTTACGACACTTTTTTGTCAAGATCTAGAGACTTTCACAGGCACGATGTTCCTAAACATGGATCAACTTCAAAAGCAACTTGATAACAACGAATTTCAAGAGATTGGATCCATGGCCTCTTTTAAAGTTCTCGAGACACAGTTTCAGATGTTCATCAAGTCAAAGATTTATTTGAATGATGAATATATTGTAATGAACATCGAAACGACTTTCTAGAATACACCTCGACTCATATCCAGAATTTCCGTGATACAAACTAATCCAAAACATGGATTATGGTTTAAAAAGTCGATTGAGAAAAGAGCGCTGCATAAAATGGAGTATGACAGCAGGGTGAATGAAAGACTGATGCAGACGACAGAGGAAAAGGTTGATTCGAGTAAAGCATTGGATGCTAGTTTAGTTATCATTGAAAGCAATGGGACAGAATCACAAAAGCAGGATACAAGCAGCAGATCAGGGAATGATGCACATGTTGATGATGCAGATATCAGACCCATAGATAATGAAGAGCCAATGGCTGAGGTACAAACGACTGCTGATGATAATGTATCTGCTACAGGACAACAGCATACTGAGCAACCTGAATTCAATAATGAAGGAAAGGTTGACCAGAATGCTGAACAATGTCATGACACATGTCCTTTGCCTGCTACATTAACTGATAACCAGACAACTGAATTTTCAAATCAATCTCTTGAATCCTGACAATTCGTCTCAAAAAGACCGTTGCCCAATTTCAAAAAGATTTTTTAAGAATGGAAGCACATTGTGTTAATCTTGAACTTAAATATCAAAATCAAGCTTTAAAAGAAGGGCAACATGGTCAATTTTCAAAAGTAAAAAGTAATGAAGCCAAGGTTAAACATGACATCGATGTAATTGAAACAATAAACATCGAATTGGAACATAGTGTGGCTAAATTACTCGCAGAGAATGAGCAGTTACATAAAGAAAAAGAGCACTTGAAACAGACTTACAAAGATCTTTTTGATTCTATCAAAAGGACACGAGTTCAGACCAAAGACCAGAATGACTCTTTAATGGCACAACTGAACAAAAAGTCTAATGAAAATGCTGATGTACTAGCTCAGATTCAGAAAAAAGGGGTTTGCAATTGCAGCATTAAAAAATGAGTTAAGGAAACTAACAGGAAATAGTGTGAATACTAAGTTTGCAAAGCCATCAATCTTGGGAAAACCGGTTGGACAACCACTCAAAAACCAATCCGTTGTTAGACAACCGACTGCGTTTAAGTCTGAAAGACCTAGAATTTTAAAACCCATCGGTTTTTGCCTCCCAAGTTGATGTAGTAACGAATTTGGTCAAAACCCAGTCACTACTACATTATATCCTAAGATAAGATGAATCTCCCTTACAAAACCTCATCACAATGATTGCACCAAAGCTCATCTAGTTTAGCTCCAACGACATTGTTCCATAATCACTAACCTAGAGGAAGCTAAGAAAAAGACACATGAAAAAACTGTAGATCCCTAAAATTTTTCTGACCTCCAAACATTTGTGTTTTGCTCGACGTGTCAGAAATGTGTCTTTAATGCCCAAATCAATGACGCTTGTGTAATAAAATTCCTAAATAAGTCAACTCGCGTCAAAGGTTCATCCAATAAGAAACAAACAAAACAAACCCGTAGAGCAATAAGGGTTGTCAACGAAACAAAAAGAAGACAAATCCCAAAAAGGACATAGTTTCAATAAAAAAAGACTACCACAGTGCATGTGAAAACAACACTCCTAGATCTTGTCTAGTGGCAACCAACGGTAGAAATTCCCTCAAGATTGTTTTGTCTTAGATGGGTTCCACAGAAAGGACAATCGCCTCTAGAGACAACAAAGGTTGAAAGTGAACACCCAAATGGTTCAAATACAGATATCACTAACCATGTGAAAAGCAAACAAGCTCTTAATGTCGGTACAGTACTCGCTTAAGTACAGGGTACATCTTCAATCCTACCGAGGAAACTCAGAGTTTGGTTGCTAAAAAGAAAGATATCTCAGAAAACAGGGCTTCAAGGAATTTTAATCTGATGATCGATAAATGGCGTCTGCTGAAAATAACACTTCAGGCCCCGTTCCTTAATGTTCAAATGACGTTTGAACACAACAGTTCAAGCCTCGGTCGTCAATGTCAAATGGTGTCTGCTGAAAATAACACTTCAGGCCCCGTTCCTCAATGTTCAAAAGACGTTTGATCACAGCAGATCAAGCCTCGGTCTTCATGGAGATGATGTCTGTTTACATCAGTTCAGGCCTCGTTCTTTATCAAATGACTTCTGATCATAACCGTTCAGAACTCTATTCAAGATAAAATACGGGGAGGATATTCTACTAGTGCAGATTTACGTTGATGACATAATTTTTTGGGTCTACCCCCCAAAAAACCCCCCCCTAAATATTCAAAAAGATTTGAAAGTAAATGCACCAGTAAGATTTGAAATGTTCTTTAATGGGGGAAATGAAGTTTCTTTTCAGGACTTAACAATCCACCAGTCCCCCAAAAGGTATTTTTATCAATCAGCCAAGTACGCTTTAGAAATTTCTGAAAAAGCAAATATGGATAATTGGTCACTCTAGTTGGTACAACCAGTTAGGCTACTAAACCTAAAAACTAGATGTAGATTGAGTGGAGAAACCCGAGACCAATCTGATTATCGTAGTAAAATTGGTCACATCGTGTACTTGACATCTAGTAGACCTGACTTATGCAAGCATGTATCCTATTGTTGCACGTTATCAAGCTCGACCAACACAAAAGCACCTCAAGGAGGTTAAAAGAATCTTTAAATACCTAAAGAGTACATTAACAGTGGGACTCTATATCCAAAGGATTCTGGATTTGGAACTAACAACATTTTCATTCAACGCAGATCATTAAAACCGGATGCATTGATACTCGGAAAAGCACTTCTTGAAGGATACAAGTTTCTTGGTGATTAAGCTAGTAAGTTTGGATGTCAAAGAAACAAAACTCAACTGCAATGTCTTCAAAAGGCCAGAGTACGTGGCATTATCTGCAAGTTGTGCTCAAGTAATTGATTAGGAACAACTTCAAGATTATGGCTTCAACAGGCAACAAAATACCTTGTAATTGCGACTCTCAGTCAGCCATAGCAACACATGCAACCCGTACAAATATTCACAGGACAAAGCACATCCATAACTCGGTAATCATTTCATAAAGTAACAGGTTGAAAAATGGTATACTAGAATTATATTTTGTCAAAACTGAATTCTAATTAGTCTACATGTCACGAAAGCCCTTCCTGAAGGATCGGTTTTAAGTATCTTGTCAGAAGGATTGGTATGAGATGTTTGACTCCAGCGGAACTGGAGGTTCTGACAAATGAGTCTGCTTGATATAATCATCAAACATCAACATGTACATATTTTTGAGAAAAGAAAAATACAAAAATATAAAACTTCGAAAAGAAAAATACAAAAATATAAAACTTCAAAAAGAAAATACAAAATCAGAAAAACAGAAAATTTCCAAAAAGAATCTTCTCGACATGTCTCTTGGAATGCGATAACCTATACGATCTTAGAAATGTCGATTAACATTGACACGGGTGTGTAAATGAAGTTCGAGCGAGAGTTTGCAAATAGTTTACAAAACATGTCATTTCTAATTTTCTAATGGCTTTATAGTGCAAATTATTAGTACACAACCCGACTTCAAATAAAGGAAGGTTTATATCTTATCCTCACAACGAGACGAAATTAACGAGTTCTCGTTCTTGAGTGTTCTTACAAGACATCAATGTTTTTAGCCAAGAAAATAGGATAGAGAGTATCTTTTCAGTGCGCTTACCCTTAACGTTAAAAAAAAAAACAAATAATGAGAAAGAGAGTAGAAAGAGGAGATAAGGAAGTGGAGCGGGAAGAAATCGGTTCCTCCTAACATTTGTTTTTTCAAAAAGTGAACAGATGATTTTTTCCAAGAATTTCTCGATGACCAAATCATAATCTTCAAATTGTGTGTCAACACATCCATCACTCACAGTGCTTTCAAGACAATAATTTCCTCAAATTGGTCCTATTATTGAGGGGGAGTTTTTCGAAAAACAAAGTTTAATGGTTCTAGAATACATAAACCAACGACAATTATTATGATTCCAAAACATTATCAAAATGTTTCCCACAGTTTTCAAGACATATTTTAATCACAGGTATTTCAAAAACTAATTGTTTATTAATTAATTAAAATAAGGGAGAAAAATTATTAAAATATGATCTATTCGACTCAATGTGCTGAAGAAAAGGTTTTATGGTTCGATCTTATACCCAACAACATCTTAATTTCACGACGATTCTGAAGTCATAAGGTGGTTAGGTTAGGAATCAATCCTATGATCTAACCAGAACCGGAGGATCTACCCAAGGATAATCCAAAGTTAGAAATAGCAGTCCTTAGGTATGATTGGAGATGAATGTATATGGGAATAATGCCGACTAAGATTGAGCTAACACTGGAACAATCACAACAAGGTGTTAGTAATGACGTCTTGGTAAGCATTGAAGGCGTTGAAGAATGAAAAAGAAATGTATGGATAAAGGGTCTAAAGAAAGAAGGCCCGTCCAACAATAACTGAAGGCAGAAACCGGTCAATACATATGCTAGTCCAGAATCACAAGTTGATTGCTGACATTGAAAACGACACATGGACCCATGATGCAATTGCACAACCCATCCCATCCATTACGGGTTTCTCTCAACAGAAACTTGTCTCATTTGTCACGGAGATACACACGTTATCTATTGACATCTCACTCCGAGATCGTTGATATTGAATAGGTGGCAATCTGCTCCAGCCTCCGAGTACTAAAACCAAAATGCACTAATCGAGTCTAGAGCCAAGAGATCAATCTAAATCTCGTCAGGAAACACATTCCATATCAGAACACTTGTGATCATATCAAGTTCACCAAGCTTTACTCAAGAGTCCTATGCAATACATTGTGATATTTGCCAGAACAGCCGATGTGATACAAATGTAATTCCACAATGAAGAAGAAATCCTGCTGAGCCAGCATCAAACAAGCTCCTGGTAAGGTGTACATGCAGGATTCCTATATGAATCAAACTTGTGACAACTGGATATCGATTTGGTCCAGTAAATGAATTGACGTATTGATAATTTTGATAAAAACATGACACTCGCGATGTGTTACAAAACTCATTAACGAGAGACACGTCGTATTGATTATCAAATCAATTTTTCCTCCCTCGTTTATCACTACGTAAACCTCAAGGTCAAACGGTGGTAACGGCAAAACCTCAAGCCCATTTCCAAATGCTGCAATCTACGAAGACATACGCATCTTGAAAGCTCAGATTAAAGACAAAAGACTTCCGAAACTCTGAAATAAAGCTTCAAGATAATGCAAATAGCTAGAGCCTAGGTTGTAAAAGACACAAGATCGCAAGATGGTCCATTAGCCGAACGCAAAGCATGAAGGAACAAGATTTACAACAAAATACAAAGACCAAGAAACACTCGACTTTAATACGAAAAACGCAAATCTCACTGAACTCAGAAAAGGAGTGTCATCAATGAACTCACATCGGGGAGATTGTTTAGCCTTAATTTATTGAGTCAAAAAGAAGCTCGTATCCCGGGTGTTCAGACCCTCACTTCAGGGGAGATTGTTTAGCCTCAATTTATTGAATCGAACAGGAAGTTCGGTCCTCTTAACGATTGACTTCGGTCTTTAATTTAGTTAACGTTGTAATAGGAAAATATCAGGAATCGGGCTCGATAGTGAATCTAATATTGTATATGTTTCGGGTTTAATCCCAAGCAAAACCCGAGCCTGGGTCCTAGTTAAATATCCCGCGCGTACCTTTAACGCGACGGGGTATATAAACTCTTTTCTATTTAGAAAAGAGTAAGTTGTTCATTTCTAAAATAATTCATTTCTCTTATATCTCTCAATTCTCTCTCTCCTCTTTCTCTCTCTAAAAGTTTAACTCACTCTCTTTCTCTTTTCTAGATCGATTCGTGTATGTTATATGTTATGAAGTGAATACGGGATCCTACAATACTCGTCTTCACATTTTGGCGAAGAAGGTGTTGCGTGTGGTTGTTGGAACAACAGCTTAGAGTATCTAGAATTTTAGAAATCGAATGTTTTCCAAGAGGAGAAACCGAAGAAGGCGTTACTTTTTGATTCGATTGTTTCAACATCGTTTTTTTGGTTATCCAATAGAAATAACAATTTTAGGATTAACCGGATATGTTTTCTTCAAGATCCTATAATGGCTTGTAATTATTTGTAACTGCTTGTTGCTAGCATTTTGATGTTTGGGTGTTTAATAAAGTTTTTTTAGTCCTTTGTGGTTAGGGTGATGGCTTTGCCGTAGCTCTTCCCCTTAGGATTTGTTGCTGGTCAAAAAAAATATCTAAACTAATGAAAGGAATTAAATTATCCACGTTGTGCTTTAAATCCACGCGATTGTATTTTAAGAAATTCACTAAACTTAAACAAGAAATAAATGCAAAAGTAATTGAACTTTAATCAATTAGGGGGAGAATTGGTGTTAACCTCGTTAATCCTCTATGAGTTCTAATGAAATGATTTTAACGTCTCCTTTTCTATTTAGAAAAGAGTTAGTTGTTCATTTCAAAATCTTTTCCTTTCCTTAAACTCTCTCATCTCTCTCTCTCTCTCCTCTTTCTCTCTCTAAAAGTTCAACTCACTCTCTTTCTCTTTTCTAGTTTGATTCGTGTATGTTATATGTTATGAAGTGATTACGGATCCTACAGCGGGGTAAGTTAAACCCGAGATATGTCAGACCTTTCAAGTGTTTAGCCAAAAAAAAAAGTTGGAAAGTTGCTTTACAAGCTGGATAACGTTCCCCAAGACTAAGCTAATTCATCATACTTTCCATGTGTCTAATCTGAAGAAATGTTATGCTGACGAACCATTAGTCATGCCGTTAGAAGGAATTCACATTGACGATAAGCTCCAGTTTGTGGAGGAGCCTGTTGAAATCATGGAACGGGAGATCAAATGATTGAAGCGAAGCCGGATACCATAGTTGTGCGGCACCCGAGAATATGTTCGGACCTTTTCAAGTGTTAGGCGAAGCCGGAGAGGTCCTAGTTCACCAGGAACGTGAAGATTTGTTCAATACATAAATACCTACAGCATTTTCTCAAAACCCGGGCTTCGTCACGCCACAAAAAGAGTCTTAGCTTTGAGGACTAAAGCTCTTTTAACTGTGTGGAGACTGTAACATTTCCTCAATTTCAGGTCATTTTACGACTCCTATTATTCGTCACCATTAATATGGTCCGGTTCATACGCTTTACTTTTAATGTAACTTTTAAGCAAATCGCGTAGACTAAAATAATCAATTATTGTAACAATGAGGTCATTAAATCAAATTAGAGGTCTCATCAAAACAAGTGTTATATAATGTATTAAGAAGATAATTAATTAACTTTGGGTATTTTATTTTTAATTATCACGTAAAAGACTTTACGTTTCGTAATAAAATACATTGGACACAAGATAAGAAACACCCCAAATACCTAGACTTGACCCAACTCAACCAATACCCACTTATAAACCTTAAACACAAAATTTGCATAATTATTGTGTTAATAAACCACTAAGGCCGAATATGGGTGAGGTAAACCCACAAACCATTCGTCCCTTGTGATTAAGCTAGCTAACAAATCCTTTCTTGATCCCCAAAGTACATATACAACTTAAGGTTAATTAAAACTTATACTAATCGTCCCTTCTAACCTATTACACAATGGTTAATAACTGTTTGACCATCCCTTTGCTCTCTTGGATGCCGCAGCTAAGAGTAAACAAACACACAAATCATAAGATTTCAATATCCTAGCATATCTTGTACAACATTGGGTAATTAAGAGGAGTACTTAAGTGGTTTAGCAAGAAACCATGTGTCACCATTTAGCACCCTTACAACTCACAAACACTCAAACAACTAAAACACATATTTGCCTCCCTTGTTCGGGTCATAAACCGCAAACAAACACTCCCATTAGTTCATTCGAATCCACAAACACAACTAGGATTATCACACGAGTGCACAAGGAATACACAAGCTAAGGTTGGGTGTTTACAAAGCTTTGAAGCTTAGGGTTTGGTATTTGATCGTGTATTACACACGTGGGTTGCTACATTTACTCACGTACACTCGAACCAAGAACGCTAGGACTCTTGTAAGTCACGTTTGAACCTATACAAATCGTATTATACTCGTTTTCCTTATTAATTGGCCAATATGTCACGTTAACATATAAATGATACGCTAACGTGAGTTCATGCATATTAAATATAAAACATACATGTTATACGCAATGTTATTACGTATAAACGACCTTGTGTGATGTTCAAATGTAAAGAAACACGTACCACGTGACTTAATAACAAGCAAGATCTTAAACGTTTCATTTATATGAAAACTTGGGCACTAACGCGAACAAAAACCCTTATGCACGAGTTTGTACGAAAACCATACGTAAACTTTTAAAGTACACGCGACATGGTAGCTAGGGAACGTATATTCAACCTTATTTAACATGTGCATGTGGCAAACACGACCCTTACACATGTTAAATAAGCTCACATTGGTTACTAGTATAATAACAAGTCCTAAGAAACACTAGAAAGCTTAACGGGCCACTTATAGTCTCATTAAATCCAAATAAACCACATTCGGGCCCAACAGGCCCAACAGTGGGACCGTAGCTTATTAATAAGCTCATTCGAGCTTATTGTGGATTAAGGACTTATTTAACTCGTAAGTAATAAGCATACATGAAAAGAAAACCTTAACAGGCTGTGAATGGGCCCATTAAGCCCAAACATGCCTAACAGACCGTATCTAGGAGGTCATAACTTATTAATAAGCTCCATGAGCTTATTAAAGGACCTATATGCTTATTGGCTCACATGGACCCTAAGGTATAGTTAAAAACCAAACCGAACCCATAATGGGCTTGGTGGCCCATTTACGTGACTACCGTAAACCCATAAGCCACAAATAAGCTTTGGCAGCTTATTTGTGAGCTTAAACAGCTTAAAGGAATTATACTAACCCTAGACAAGCTAATGGACCCAAATGAATCGAACCCAAACGCGTAAAACACCTTATCAAACTCGTAATGGGCCCAAAAGCCCATTACCAAAGCTTAATGGCTTATTGAATAAGCCACGAGGTAAAACAACTTAAAACAGACCCAAATAAGCTTAATAAGATGAGAAAATGAGTTGGGCCAATTAAGGAAATGCTTAATGGACTTTTGAAAACATACGGGTTAAGGTTGTTGGGCTAACAAGCCCAATGAGCTCGAAAAAGCTCAAATAAGCTCATCCGAGCTTATTTTTCAACCTTAACAGTTCCAATAAGTTTGGATGAACTTATTGAGAGCCCGTGTACTTTTAAAATCTTAAGTAGACCCTTGGAATGCTTAATGGACCATATCGGGTCTAATAAGCCCAATAAGCTCGAAATAAGCTCACCAAGCTTATTTACAAGTTGAGACATCTTAAATGGCTTATTTAAAACTAATAAAACCTATTGCCACTTTCCAAAACTTAATTGGACTTAAAATGTGATTTTTCACGATTAAGGTACTAAAAGTGCAAACTTGTAAACTTGGGGGACTAAAACCATCAAATTGTTTTCAATAAAATTTAGGGGCTGTTTTGATATTCCAGAAACTTAAGGGGCTGTTTGAAATATATAAGGACTTAAAGTGTAATTATTGAAAAGTTGAAGGACTAAAAGTATAACTTTGGAAACCTAAGGGTTTAAAGTGTAAATACTATATTTCATAAACATAAGGACTGTAATTGTAATTATAGAAAACATAAGGTTATTTATAAACAAAAGTGATTTTATAAATACATAACGTACCGGACGAATTGCATTAGGATATTATACAAGTTAACCGACGACTTAATAAATAGGAATATTTATTAATAACGTTTATACGTAAACTAAAACGTGTGAAATCGTATACCTTCCCAAGAGCCAACCTGTGAATACAAATACAATAAACATGTGCACCATCACACAAGTGATAACAGTATATATAAACTAGCAATTTATTGTAGTTTATACATTAAGCCTTTAGCCTAAACTTATAGACTAAGACTGGCCGTATTTACTTAGGTATTTGACGGTGTGATTCATTTGCCGTGCTTGGATATATTATCATTTTCAGAGGACTATTTGCTAAGGTGAGTTCATAGCCCCATGTTTTATAATTATTTAAATGATTTACATCTTTGGGGTGAGAACATGCTTTGTTTTACAAATTGGACGCAAGTGTACATTTTATACAATGATTACGTGTTTGCCTAAGTAGCGATAACCCACTGAGCCCTTTATCATGAACTGTCAATTACTAGATTGTGAGCGCGAATGTTATAAATAGATCTATTTGGGATTGACATCCCCGTTTGGGTGAGTAGCGCTCACTGTGCCGGTTTGCCGGACAACAAACGTATACCATGTCGGATTTGGGATGTTGCGGGTTAGAACATCATTCACGGGCATTTATTGGCAAATTATTGCATTCATACATGTCGAGCTTCAGTGTCATGAGCTTAGGAAAACGTAATTACTTTTTATGATGTTTGCATCTGTTGCTTAATCATACACTTGGAAATCTTGCGGTCCTGCTACTGATTTACATAAACCTATGAATTCACCAACTTTATGTTGACGTTTTAAGCATGTTTTTCTCAGGTCAATAAGGCACGAGGTGCCAAGATACATTGGGGGTCACTCTTTGGAGAGTTAGTACTAAAGATTTGGGGCGTATTACATTTTGGGAACATTTGTTATAAACCAAAATCTTTACTTACATTGTCGAACAATTTGAAGCCATGAGCTTGTGTAATGAACAAGTATTTTGTTAATCCAATGTATCTTTTTAAAACAACACGTTAGTGGTCGTTCTCATATCTTGTGTTATTGATCTATGAAGTAACGCCCTCGGATATTCAACATTCCGCTGCTACCCAGATTTGGGGGTGTTACAGATTGGTATCTAGAGCAAAGGTTATAGAACCAGGTCAAAAAATTTGTCCTGGACTATAGCCAGTTTCATACACTAGCTTTCACAATGAGATTTGCACGGGAACGTACATGCATTACTTGTTTGCATCTAGCACATATATGCTTACATAATCACACTATTTTGCATTAGTGGTTTAGTAAGCGCTCAGATATGATATATGTGTATATAAACTATACTACGTATATTACTATAAGACTCTTATAATTAAAACTTATAGACATAACATGACAATCTCTTTTATAAGTAATACTTATATAAGTTATTTTTGCTTTTGCAGCAGTCATGTCTTCTGCGTCATCTGCGGTTACCTACACTTCCGTTTACACCAATTCGGAGCCAGGCAGAGTCTTCTAGGGAGCCGATGAGGAGATATCTGACGGAGGTTCTCCACGAGTCATTGTATACGGATACGATGGACTCCCGATACAGCCGGTAGCCCCACCATCACCGGATTATATACCAGGCCCAGAGGATCCACAGACACCGCCAGTTCCTCAGGACGAGGATGAGCGTGAGCCTATGTTCGTACAGGCACATGATCCTGATTACGTGCCAGAGCCTGTATACCCTGAGTATATACCATTGGAGGATGAGCATGTGTTTCCAGCTGAGGAGCAGCCATTACCTCCCATTTATTCACCTACTGCTGAGTCACCCGGGTATATTACCGAGTCAGATCCCGAGGAGGATCCAGAGGAGTATGAGGATGATGAGACAGAGGATGGTCCGGTTGACTATCCTATGGACGGGGGAGATGATGGAGATGATGATGACGGCGATTCATCTGGGGATGACATCAATGATGAGGATGAGGATGATGAGGACGAGGAGGAGGAGGAGGAGCACTTAGCTCCGGCCGACTCTGCTATTGTTGTACCTACTGATGAGCCTGTTTCCCCACCTGAGGGAACAGAGCCTATTATACCACCACCCTCCACTAACATTACTACCACTGGAGCTATGATTACTTTCCGGCCTCAGGCTCCCATATCCCTTCCACCAGAGGCAAAGGTTGAAAGACTTCTAGCCATTCCTACTCCATCACCATCACCACCTATCTCACTATCACCACCCTCTATAGGGGAGCGCCTTGCTAGGTGCACAGCCCCACCTGCACTTTCATCACCACCACCAGTGCCATCACCATTACTACCATCATCTGGGTGTCCAACCCGAATCTAGACGCTTAGGATAGTCTCCACTCAGGCCCTTATTGATGCAGTTACTGCCGCATTACCATCACCTCCACTACCACCACTACCACCATCTCTATACATACCACCACCTGTTGACCGAAGGGATGATATTCCCGAGTCCGAGCAGCCACCTCGCAAGAGATTGTGTTTGTCCACTCTAGGCTCCAAGTATGAGGTCGAGGAGAGTTGTACCGCTAGACCTGTCGGATGATGAAGGACAGATTATGGGTTTGTCAGCACCGTAGATGCTGAAGCAAGACGACAGGGGATTAGTGAGGTTGTGTATGGTATTAGGGATACTTAGGTAGATCCGGCAGAGGCAGTTCCTGAGATAGTACCTATGACCGTAGGAGAGGTCAATACTAGGGTTACAGAGCTTGCTGAGCTCCATGAGCATGATACACATGACTTGTATGCTTTACTAGAGGATGCTCAGGATAGTAGGTCTCGTATATCACAGCGAGTCAATATGGACTCGCAGGGGGTCGACTTACTTACGGGGGATATGATGACTCTCCAGGAGACAGTATGGATGGTGGAGGAGGAGGCTTATGCTTCCCGAGAGGCTTGAGCTCACTCGATAGGATTGAGTCAGGCGACCCATCAGGAGCTTCAGACCCACCATGATCATGTGTATGTACACGATACCCATATCCAGGCACATCAAACCCAGCTACAGCTGTCGGGTACTCTCATTCAGACACAGCATCAGGTACATGAGACTCACTTTCAGATGCAGCAGCCTAAGATAGCAGAGCTTCGAGAGACTGACCGTAGGCGTCAGGCACAGATGGTAGAGACCCTCCGTGTGATGAGAGACATGAGGCGAGAGATGGGCGACATGCAAGCTGAGTTGTTAGCACTGCGAGAGCAGCGGAGGAGAGCTAGGCAGCCAGCACCAGATGCTAGGATTCCAGATCATCAGGATGCTTCTGGGATCTGACACCCCACGTCAAGTAGTTTATGTTATAATCTTGCAGTCATTGTACAGGACAAGGTTAAGTATTAGGGGTTTTTCCCCCTACATAGCCTTGAGACTTTTGTATCTGGTATTTGTGTAAACATAAACTATTACATGTAAAAAATTTCTAAGGTTAATGAAATGAACATAGATGTGTTATGTTGTACTATTATAACCTCTCTTTGTGTTAAACATCACATCTGTAAATTATTATGTATCTTGTTATGATTGTGACCTCACGTTTTGTCTCTTATGATTTAGACGAATCATGGCACCTACGACAAGATGAGGACCGAATACTACACCTAACAACACCAACCCAAACAACATGACCCCATAATCCGAGCAAGCTATGATTAATCAAGCTCTTTTGCAAAACTTCACCAATAGAGATGGAAGCCACAGTTCACACGGGGATGACTGAAGGAATGTGCAAACTATACGCCCTTGTTTCTACGCTGACTTTTTGAAATGTCAACCTTTGAACTTCAAAGGAAATGAAGGCGTTGTCGGTTTAACCCGGTGGATTGAAAAGATGGAATCAGTTTTCAATATCAGTGGTTGTGCTATTGAAAATCAGGTTAAGTTTGCCACCTGCACTTTATTAGGGGCTGCTTTGACTTGGTGGAATGGTCAGATAAGAATCTTAGGTCCTGAGGCATATGCAATGACTTAGGAAGTACTCAAGAAGAAGATGACGGACAAATATTGTCTGCAAGGTAAAATCAAGAAACTAGAAATCGAGCTGTGGAACCTAAAGGTCAAGGGGATCGATGTTCCAGCATAAACTGAACGTTTCCAAAAGCTAACCCTGATAATTACAAGTAGATAGCTAATGAACCGAGAAGTGACAAAATACATCAGTGACTTCCTAATAACATTATTGTGATAACGCAAATCGCCTCGGCCCCAAGACGTATGGGCATGATACTAATGAGTTGGACAACGACTTGATGGATCAGAAACTCCGCACCTACGCGGAAAGATAGTCTGACAACAAAAGGAAGACTGAAGATTCATCCAGAAACAACCATGGTCATCAACAACAACCCTTTAAGAGGCAGAATGTCGCCAAGGACTACAATATGGGGTCAGGTGAAAATAAGCCGTATGGGGGATCTTTGCCCAAGTGCACAAGTGGCCATTTCATCACAATTGGCCACGTTTACTAGAAAGTGCCACAATGCAACTGTAGGGCACTTTGCCTGCGACTGCAAGAGTTCTTGCAACACAAATGTTGCTAATACTCAAAAGGTCAATGGGGAAAATCCAAAAGGGAATGGTTGCTTTAAATGTGGAGCTCCAAGACATTTCAAGAGAGATTGTCCAAAGTTGAAGAATAAGGATGGAGGAAATGGGAATGCACAAGGCTGGGTATATGCAGTTAGGAATGCAGAGAAGAAAGGGAATGCATCGGGAAACCCGGACTCCAATGTCGTCACGGGTATGTTCCTCTTAAACAACCACTATGCATCTATCTTATTCGACACTGGTGCCGATAGAAGCTTTATATCCACTGCATTTAGTTCCCCAGATATGACATCGATCGCCCCAACTCTGAATTAGACAATAGATTATGGAAGTTCAATTAGCTTATGGGAAAATAGTCGGGATAAACACCATTATACGAGGTTGTAGTTTAAATTGCTTAGACCATCCATCCAACATAGATCTAATGCCCGTAGAACTGGGTAGTTTTGACGTTATTATTGGCATGGACTGGTTAAGAAAGTATCACGCCGTGATCGTATGTTATGAGAAACTTGTTCAAAATTCCCCTATGAAATGAAACTGTTATTGTTTCAAGTGACGAAGAAACAACGAGAGAGAATCTCGTTTTGACCCATTACTTCAAGTTCAAGCTCAAGGTACATGCACAAGATGTCAGATCTTTTTGGCACATATATCCGCCAAGAAAGAGGAGGACGAGTCGAAAGGAAAGCAACTTAAGGACGTACCAATCGTCCGAGATTTTCCTGAAGTGTTTCCCTAGGACTTGTCGGGTCTTCCTTCAGCTCGACCAGTGGAATTCCATATCAACTTAATTCCAAGAGTCGCGCCCGTAGTTCGAGCACCGTATCGATTGGCTCCATCCGAAATGAAGGAATTGTCGGAACAACTGCAAAAGCTTTCCGACAAAGGATTCATAAGACCTAGTTCCTTACCCTGGGGAGCCCCGGTCTTGTTCATCAAAAAGAAGGATGGGTCATTCAGGATGTGCATTGAATATTGTGAGTTAAATAAACTGACAGTGAAGAATCCTTATCCATTCCCGAGGATCGATGATTTATTTGATCAACTCCAAGGATCCAGTATTTATTCGAAGATAGATCTGAGATCGGGTTGTCACCAGCTCAGCAGACAGATGAAAGTATTCCAAAACGCATTCCTGAACTCATCATGTTCATTACGAGTTCCAGTTTAGCCATTCCTGGTTAAACAACATGCACCTAGGTATTCATAGACCTCATAACCGATTATGCAAGCCTACTTGGATAAGTTCGTAATCGTCTATCACGCTGAATATACGTATTTTATTCAAAGGACAAGAAAGAGCACGAAGAACATCTTAAGGAAATTTTGGAATTGCTTAAGAAAGAGAAGTTGTATGCCAAGTTTTCAAAGTGTGAATTTTGGATTCCGAAGGTACAATTTCTCAGATACATCATTGATAGCATAGGTATCCATGTGGATCCAGCCAAGATCGAATCTATCAAAGATTAGGCATCTCCTAAGACGCCGACGGAGATCCGCTAATTTTTAGGTCTTGCTGGTTACTATCGAAGGTTCATCAAATGATTTTCGAAGATTGATAAATCAATGATGAAGCTCACACAAAAAGGAATCAAGTTTGACTGGGGTAAAAAGAAAGAAAACGCTTTTCAGTTAAATAAAGTAAGAAAGTATTGTGTGCAGTGCACCATTTCTGCTTTCCGGAAGGAAGCGAAGACTTTGTGGATCTACTGTGATGCGTCACACAAGGTTTTAGTGCTGTAAATGATATAGAGAAGAATGATTACCGATGTTTCTGACAACTAAAGTTTCACGAGAAGAACAACACCACACATTATATTAGACTAGGATCGATGGTATTGCTCTAAAGATATGGAGACATTACCTATATGGAACCAAATACATCGTGTTCACCGACCATAAAAGTCTACAACACATTTCTCTCTCGAGTCAAAAGGGAGCTTAACAAGAGCAAGGGACATTAGCTGTAATTGCTAAGTGATTATGATTGTGACATTCGTTATCATCTAGGGAAGGCAAACGTAGTGGTTGATGCATTGAGCCGTAAGGAACAGATTGAGCCATTGCGGGTTCGAGCCTTAGTCATGACTATTGGCTTGGATCTCCCCAAACGAATATTAGAAGCTCATATTGAAGCCTTGAAACCAGAAAATCTTGAGAATAAAGATGTAGGCAGTATGATCAGAAGATATCCCCAAAGAAAAGTTGGAACCTAACGCGCGCGATGGAACTTTATGTTTAACACGGACAGGACTGGTTACCTGCTAGAGGAGACTTAAATCCGTGATTATGCCACGAATTCTACAAGCCAAACTACTCAATCCAATCTCGTCCGAAAATATGTACCATGACATTAAGAAGCTATATGGTTGGCCAAAACATGAAGGCTGACATTCCACTATGTTAGCAAGTGCTTGACATGTTCGAGGGTCAGGCCGAGACACCAAAGGCCATCGGGATGTAAACAACCTAGTAATACCCTAGTGGAAAGTGGGTTAATATCATTATGATATTATCACCAAGCGTTCTTTCTAAGTCGTCCACAAGGTTTTGACACCATCTGGGTGATTGTGGATCGACTTACAAAATCTGCTCACTTCTTGCCAATAAGGGAGAATGACCCATTGGACAAGTTGGCAAGGTTGTACCTGAACAGGATAGTAGCAAGACACGGAATACCTGTTTCAATCATCTGTGATTGTGATAGGAGATTCACATCAATTTTTTGGAGATCATTCCAGAAAGCTTTGGGTATAGAAATAAGTATAAGCACTGCGTATCATCTAGAAACCGACAGCTAGAGCGAGAGAACTATCCAAAACTCTCGAGAACCATGCTACATTCTTGCGGATCGATTTTAGGCAAGGGATGGTTAAAATTTGCCACTACCGATTATCATATAACAAGCAGTTATCCCGCTAAGCATAACGGCCGCACCTTATAGGCACTTTATGGCCGGAAAATGTCAATCACCTGTGTGCTGGGCTGAAGTTGGAGAAGCTCAACTGACTGTCCAGAATTGATCCAAGAAACAACATAAAAGATCGTCCTGATCAAGCAGAGAATTCAAGCTGCTCAGGATCGACAAAAGAGCTAGCTACGCTGATTTAAAAGCGAAAGCCAATGGAGTTCAAAGTTGGGGATAGGGTTATGCTCAAGGTCTCACCTAGGAAAGGGGTTGTACGTTTTGGTAAGCAGGGTAAGTTGAACCCGAGATATGTTAGACCTTTCAAGGTGTTAGCCAAAGTTGAGTGAAAGTTGCCCTACAGGCTGGAACTGTCCTCAAGAGTTGAGCAGAGTTTCACCATTACTTTTCATGTGTCTAATCGAAGAAATTTATGTCGACGAACCATTTAGTCATAGAGCCGTTAGAAGGGGAAATGTCAACTTGACAAAAGCACATGTTTGTGGAAGAGCCAATAAAAATCATGGAACGGGAGATCAAACGATTGAAGCGAAACCGGATACCATTGGTTAAGGTTCGTTGGAACTCTAGGAGAGGTCCTGAGTTCACCTGGGAACGTGAAGAGTCGTTCAAACAGAAATACCCACAGCTTTTCACAACCGGCTACGTCATCTAACTACAAGGTATTTAAGCTTTGAGGATAAAGCTCTTTTAATGGGTGGAGACTGTAACATTTTATCAATTTCAAGTCCATTTCTAAGACCGAACGTCCTATTTTTTCGTCACCATTTATTTTGGTCCGATACGCGTTTACTTTTAATTTAACTTTTAAGCTAAATCGCGTAGATTAGAAATAATCATTTAACGTAAACAGTCACCAAATAAATTAAGGTTTACGTCAAACAAGTGTTATATAATTATTAAGAAGATAATTATTAACCACGCGTATTTTATTTTTATCGGTCACATAAGAGGCTTACGTTTCGCAATAAAATACAATTAAACACACCCCGAAAATACCTAGACGTACCTAGACTCAAACCAATACCCACATTTAAACCTTAAACACAAAATTTAATCAATTCTTGTGTTAATACCCACTAGGGCCGAATTATGGGATCAAAACAACTAGAAAATCTTCTAATGATTCCCTAAGTACTTTGTACAAACCCTCTTTAATTATCTTAGCCCTTAATGTTCCTAGTCAGGCTTATTACAACAATGGAAAAAGTCTCCTTTGCTCTCTCTTTCTCTTGGTGCCGCCGACCAATAATCAAACCAACACACAAAATCATAAGATTTCCATAATCCTTTGTAAATCTTGTACCATGATCTTCTAATTAAGAAATGTACTAGGATGTTTTATCAAAACCATGTCTTTCTAACTAAGAACCTTAAAACCACCTAGTTAGTGGCCGGTTTTGTAGAATAAGGAAACTAGGAAAGTTAACTAGTATTTCGCCTATAAAACCCATGGTGCTTCACCATTTAGCACCCTTACAACTCACAAACACTCAAACAACTAAAACACATATTTGCCTCCCTTGTTCGGGTCACAAACCATAAATAAACACTCCCATTAGTCCATTCGAATCCACAAACACAACTAGGATTATCATACGAGTTCACAAGAAATACACGAGCTAAAGTTAGGTGTTTACAAAGCTTTGAAGCTTAGGGTTTAGTATTTGATCGTGTATTACACACGTGGGTTGCTACATTTACTCGTGTACACTCGAACCAAGAATGCTAAGACTCTTGTAAGTCACGTTTGAACCTATACAAATCGTATTATACTCGTTTTCCATATTAACTTTGCCAAATATTTCACGTTAACATATAAATGATACGCTAACGTGAGTTCATGCATATTAAATATAAAACATACGTGTTATACGCAATGTTATTACGTATAAACGACCTTGTGTGGTGTTCAAATGTAAAGAAACACTGACCACGTGACTTAATAACAAGCAAGATCTTAAACGTTTCATTTATATGAAAACTTGGACACTAACGCGAACAAAAACCCTTATACATGAGTTTGTACGAAAACCATACGTAAACTTTTAAAGTGAATGTGACATGGTGGCTAGGGAACGTATATTCAACCTTATCTAACGTGTGCATGTGGCGAACACGACCCTTACGCATGTTAAATAATCTCACATTGGTTACTAGTATACTAACGAGTCCTAAGAAACACTAAAAAGCTTAACGAGCCAATTGTAGTCTCGTTAAATCCAAACAAACCACATTCGGGCCCAACAGGCCCAACAGTGGGGACCATAGCTTATTAATAAGCTCATTCGAGCTTATTGTGGATTAAGGACTTATTTAACTCGTAAGTAATAAGCATACATGAAAAGAAAACCTTAACAGGCCGTGAATGGGCCCATTAAGCCCAAACAGGCCCAACGGACCGTATCTAGGAGGTCATAACTTATTAATAAGCTCCACGAGCTTATTAAAGGACCTATATGCTTATTGGCTCACATGGACCCTAAGGTATAGTTAAAAACCAAACCGAACCCATAATGGGCTTGGTGGCCCATTTACGTGACTACCGTAAACCCATAAGCCACAAATAAGCTTTGGCAGCTTATTTGTGAGCTTAAACAGCTTAAAAGAATTATACTAACCCTAGACAAGCTAATGGACC
This sequence comes from Tanacetum coccineum, assembly GCA_026074375.1. Classification (NCBI taxonomy): domain Eukaryota; kingdom Viridiplantae; phylum Streptophyta; class Magnoliopsida; order Asterales; family Asteraceae; genus Tanacetum; species Tanacetum coccineum. The sequence goes on from BQNB010003070.1 coordinate 22,363, forward strand.
CAAATGAATCAGACCCAAACGCATAAAACACCTTATCGGACTCGTAATGGGCCCAAAAGCCCATTACTAAAGCTTAATGGCTTATTTAATAAGCCACGAGGTAAAACAGCTTAAAATAGACCCAAATAAGCTTAATAAGATGAGAAAATAAGTTGGGCAAATTAAGGAAATGCTTAATGGACTTTTGAAAACATACGGGTTAAGGTTGTTGGGCTAACAAGCCCAATGAGCTCGAAAAAGCTCGAATAAGCTCATTCGAGCTTATTTTTCAACCTTAATAGTTCCAATAAGTTTGAATGAGCTTATTAAGAGCCCGTGTACTTTTTAAATCCTAAGTGGACCCTTGGAATGCTTAATGGACCATATTGGGTCCAATAAGCCCAATAAGCTCGAAATAAGCTCACCAAGCTTATTTACAAGTTGAGACATCTTAAATGGCTTATTTAAAACTAATAAAACCTATTGCCACTTTCCAAAACTTAATTGGACTTAAAATGTGATTTTTCAAGATTAAGAGACTAAAAGTGCAAACTTGTAAACTTGGGGGACTAAAACTGTCAAACTGTTTTATATAAACTTTAGGGGCTGTTTTGATATTCCAGAAACTTAAGGGGCTGTTGAAATATATAAGGACTTAAAGTTTAATTATTGAAAAGATGAAGGACTAAAAGTATAACTTTGGAACCAAAGGGTTTAATGTGTAAATACTATATTTCATAAACATGAGGACTGTAATTGTTAAATATTAAAACCAGGTTATTTATAAACAAAAGTGATTTTATAAATACATAGCGTACCAGACGAATTACATTCGGATATTATACAAGTTAACCGACGACTTAATAAATAGGAATATTTATTAATAACGTTTATACGTAAACTAAAACGTGTGAAATTGAATACCTTCCTAAGAGCCAACCTGTGAATACAAATACAATAAACATGTGCACCATCACACAAGTGATAACAGTATATATAAACTAGCAATTTATTGTAGTTTATACATTAAGCCTTTAGCCTAAACTTATAGACTAAGACTGGCTGTATTTACTTAGGTATTTGACGGTGTGATTCATTTTGCCGTGCTTGGATATATTATCATTTTCAGAGAACTATTTGCTAAGGTGAGTTCATAGCCCCATGTTTTACAATTATTTAAATAATTTACATCTTTGGGGTGAGAACCTGCTTTGTTGTACAAATTGGACCAAGTGTACTTTATATACCATGATTACGTGTTTGTCCTAAGTAGCGAAACCCAGCTAAGCCCGTTTACCAGGAACTGTTAATTACAAGATTTGTGAGCATCGCGAAATGTTATAGAATAGATCCTATTTGGGAATGACATCCCGTTTTGGGTGATTAGAGCTCACTGTGGCCGGTTTGCCAGACAACAAACGTATACCATGTCGGATTGGGATGTTGCGGGTTAGAACATCATTCACGGCAATTATTGTAGATTTATTTGCATTCATACATGACCACTTCAAGTCATTGCTTAGGAAAACGTAATTACCTTTTTATGATGTATTGCGATCAGTTTTGCTTAATTCATACACTTAGAAAATCTTGGCGGTCCGTTGCTCCAGATTTACATAAACCTATGAATTCACCGACTTTTGTTACGTTTTAAAATGTTTACCTCAATTCAATAAGCACGAGGTGCCAAGATACATGGGAGTCACTCTTTGGAGAGTCCTGTACAAAGATTGGGGCGTTTAAATTTTTTGGGAACATATTGTATAAACCAAATCTTTACCTGATTCCATTGTCGAACAATTTGAAGCCATGAGCTTTGTGAATGAAAATATTTTGTTATCCAATGTATCTTTTTAGAATGACACGTTAGTGGTCGTTCTCATATCTTGTGCTAATTATCTATGAAGTAACACCCTCGGATATTCAACATTCCGCTGCTACCCAGATTTGGGGGTGTTACAAAAGGTAGGTGATCCAAGTATACTGGTCGGAGGAATGAGTAGACAACATGAGAAATACGGTTGAGGTAGTTTTATGTTTCTTGGATGAGGTGAAGAATTAGTATACTGAACCCTTCATCCGAATTATACAATCCCCGATCCTCCAATCCTATATTCCTATAAAGGTGAGCTTGCATCATCCCAGTGAAGTCTTCTATCATCACAGTTTAACCAACTCCTTGATATTTACCCACATATCTCCTAGCTCCCCCTTGCTCATTGCGTCTCAATGATAATATCATTCCTTGTATATTGACTCTAACGGATCCATGGATCAAATAAATTACCATCGATGCTCAAGAAGTTCGATGCAATTTAAATGAGTAGAGCGCTTGTAAGTGCTCCCCCTCGGTGTATGCTCCCTCTTGTTTGAGGAGCCAAGGAATCAAGATATTGTTGTGCTACAAAACAAAGTTAGTAGACAAGTGCACATATACATATAGCAAAACATTAGCGAGGAACTAGACATGCACTTCTAGGTTTTATTATTCTAAAGTATGACACTTTGAAAGAGAAGTAGAAACTAGACAAAAGTAATTATTATTTTAAAAACAACCCAAATGATGAAATAAAAATAATCAAGACGTATGTTTATGGAGAAAGATTAGGCTGACTTTTAATAAACGAGAATGGGATTCGTTTATTGATTGACACAAAAATATTATGAGAATGACCTTTTAAAAGTAGACGAATGACATTTAATATCTTGGCAAAATATGTCAATATATATATATATATATATATATATATATATATACTCTAAAAGAATAAAAAGAAAAATAAGATGAGGATGGAGACGATGTGCTCTTGGATGTGAATGAATATGATTCCATAGAGCCGAAAAGTGGGAAAGGATGAGCGATACTAAAGAAGGAACATGTTGCTGTGAGGTTGATAGAAAAGATTGATATATCATTTGCACTAACAATTGATGTGCATATGATCCTATCGAGACAAAGGTGGATGATTGGGAATTTAAAGGTTTGTTTGGTGTTTTGTTGGTTGACAATGTTGAGGAACAAAGTGGGATGTGAAATGAGGTGGTAGTTCTTTCATGGTTGAATAATAATGAGAGACTCAACAACATGGTGACTCAATAACACTTGAAGATTTAATATCTTCTTTATGTTCTTCACTTTCTAGAAAGTGGAAAGTTTTGCGAAGGAGTGACATTTGCATTTCGCAAATTACTTAAATATTTCGGATGAAATAATTAAGTTGTCAAGGGATATAGGAGGAATTCTAATAGTAACAAGACTATTAGAAGAGAGAAGAAACGTATAGAAGTGAGAAGAAACTTTTAGAAGTAGAAAAACTATCAGAAGTGAAACGACTACTAGAAGAGAGAAGAAACGTTTAGGAGTGAGAAGAATCGTCTATGAATTTGAGACAAGACGTATGCGAGATGTGAGGACCAAGGTTTGTATGTGAGGGGATTTATTATGAAGTGATGGATTGTAAGTCTATCGATTGTAAGGAATGTGTTTGATAGACGCATTTCATTATGAAATTCACTTGACTCTTGAAAACATAAGCAATGATGCTTATGAGCGTTGGGATATGAGGATGACCCATTGATCTATAGAGAGATATTGGGTATAGGTTTGGGTGTGGAGTAGACGTCAACTCGTAGTAGAAGAGAGGAAGTGTCAGGTTATGGAAGAAAAAAATAAATGGTATTACAAGCTGCTGCCGGCGGTCCCAGATATATCTGGGGGCCGCCAGAATAGATCTGGGGGCCGTCGGACCGCCAACAGGAGGGATGTTTGGGAAATTGATGAATTTTTCAAAAAGAGTGACATTTTAATTTGCATTTCGCTAATTAAAAATACTTAAAGTACTTCGGATGAAGTAGTTAAGTTGTCACGACACGGAATGGAACACGGACTAGAATCGAAACTAGAAGAAAAGAAGAGAACGATTTATGGAATGTGTTCCATCATTCCTAAACCTTGACGAAGATAATTTAACGACTCACGCTTGAGGGGTAAAGAAAGAATGTCGGCGATGTTATCTTCAGACGCAACCTTTTCGATGGAGATGTTTCCTTTTGGACATTGTCCCGAAAGAAATGGTGACATATCTTCGGTGTGTTTCGTACGCGAAAAAAATAATAATAATAATAAATAAGAAAACAAACGAAGATAGAGACGACGAGCTTGACAATGTCAAGACGGATGGTTGTTTGCATACGATAAACTATACTCAAAAAGTTATGTAGCTCTTCCTGCATTGCAAATATTCATAGAACAATCACACGACGAGGTATACGGTTGTCTTAAAGGTGGTAGCGGAAATAGTGGAGGAAAGAGATTAGCCATCTCTATGGTTGAAGAGGCGTGGTTGAGTGAGAAGGAAGAGGTGTGATCGAAAGACAAAGTGTGTTTTCGTCGAAGAGAGATAACATTTTCGTCGAATAAAAAATGTTTTCATCAGAGAGAAATGATGTTTTCGTTGAAGAGAAAGAATGTTTCGTCGAAGAGAAAGAATTTTTTCGTCTAAGAGAAAAAAATGTTTTCGTCGAAGAGAGAGAATGTTTTCGTCGAAGAGAAAGAATGTTTTCGTCGAAGAGAAAGAAAGTTTTCGTCGAAGAGAAAAGAATGTTTTCGTCAAAGAGAAAGAATGTTTTCGTCGATGAGAAAGATGTTTTCGTCGAAGAGAAAAGGACTTATCGTCGAAAAGAAAAGGAGAGCGTTTTAACTTAAGTAGTTACAAGTCTTGAATAGGGATTTTCGGATATGACCTTAAACGTTTGCGATCGCAAGTTAAAGATACTTGAATATTTCGGATGAAATATTTAAGTTGTCAGACCTACTTGGAGGAGCGTTAGATTTGTATCTAACTTTTTCTTGATGAAAGAGTGGATGATTTAGAAGAAAGCGATATGATGATCAAAGAAGTGTGTGAGTGAAGGCTCTAAGAGATTTAAGACCATTTTGCGACTCTTTTGACTTTTTAGATTTGTGACACGGACGCGAAGAAAAATATTCTAGTGTGACAAAATATATATACCTAGATGCATAAGATATATAGATATAAGCATGCATGTTTATCTAAGCATGCATCAACACAATAATCAACAAGATTAATGTGTAAGACTATATGACATTTAAATATTAATTGTCATACATTAAACTAACATAGTATAGTTGCACAATTAACATGTAAGTCATGTAAAATGACGCATACAAAACGTGATAATTTTAAATGCAATCATCATGTAAAACATGTTAGCATTTAGCACTTAGGAGCATGTGTTATTTAGATAAACTAAGGAATATTTTATCTAAATTGCTAGAAAAAGGCAAACGCTTTTACAACAGACATGCATTCAATAGTTAAGCAAATAAACATTGAGCATTAAGATAAACATGAAAGCATATAATTGCATTACATGAGAGCACGTTATCATCATGAAACTTCAAAGCACATATGTGAGATGCAAGTAGTCTAGATTGACTAAGAAGAAACCTAATATCTACTTGCTTAGTGTGCACTCCTAATGAAATACAAAGTCTATCGATGTAGACTATCATTAGGCATATTTAAGAAGAGCCATTTAATCAAATTAGAGAATGAATATGAGACTATCACTAGTGGTGCTCAATTCAGGCTAAACACGACCATTTTTACGGGTTATACCACGAACCCAACTTCACTCTTGGAAGCAATTCAACCGTTAGGTCAAATTGAATTTCTAGTGCAATAGATTCTCCATATCATTAATTATGTTTGGACAAAATAGAATTTCCAAAATATTTACCTAATGAAGTGTAGGGCAAAGAAAAAATTTGTATTGTCCTTTTCAACAAGGCTACTATGACTCAACTAATGTTACTGTTTTTCTCGGTTCACATAATCCTAATCAAGAGGTTTGGAATTCTATAGGTTGAATTGAGAGAGCAAGCAAGTTGTTGTAGCTATAAGAAAAGAATAAGAGTCATCTAGGACCTAGGAGTATGCTTAAAAGGGACAAATGGTGTAATCCACTAATTGAGGTGTTCAAAAAATGCACCTATGCATTTCTTTTATGAAAGAATCCAATTAAGGTTATTTAACCACAATATATCTTGTTATGGTTTCTTTGTGGGTCAAAAGTAAAATAATGATTATTTAACTAAATGTTTATAGACTTAACATCATTAAGACTTTTAAGCAAGAGATTGTTGAGCAATAGGAAGTGATTAAATCTAATGCATAGGGCAGATCTTACCTATAACAAAGAGAATTAAGGATGAAAGGTCCATAAATCCGTGTAGGTTGCCAAATTAGGGCAATAGCATTTTCCAATTATTTGGGAGATTGTGTTGATATTAGGTTTATAAAGAGAAATTATATAAATTATAAGTTGTTCTTGGTTTGAGTCTTCTAAAGACATCCAAGTCTTGCATATCAATTTAGTACTTATGATTATTCCCTGATAGAAATTCAAAAGTCTTCAATCCTACTTAGAGTGTGTAAGTTTAGCATGGTAATAATTCTGACCATAGCTAATAAACATAACATTGTAACACTTAGACCTCTAATGAAACATCTTCATTGCAAGTGTGAATTTAAATCGATGATTAACTGTTGTCTTCCAATCGACTATCGAGATTTCATGTAATAGGGCCGAGGAAGTTAAACATGTAGACACTGGAAAATATCTATGTCATTGATTGATATTCTTTAGATCGAAGAAAATCCTAATCTCGATTTCCATGTTCATATTCCGAAATTAGAACAATTGGATTGTAATAATGAGATTGATTATCTTTTTTCTTTGAATAATAATCATCGTCATAAATTACAAAATCCCCTTTACGATCACCCTATGTGAGAAAGAAAGCACAAAAAATGTGTTCGTGGAATAATATTCAATTCTCCCTAAGATTCCAACCTTTATATGTTTAAAGGGTTCTTATTTGCTGAAGAAGACTATTATTGCTTATTTTGATAAAGTAATAGAGAGTTTTGATGGGAAAATAGTTTGAGTTTTGAGTTTCCTTTTAGAATTGTTTAGTAAAGTGCCATATGTTGTGCGTTTGCTCATGATTGATTTTTCAGAGATGACTTACCTTTACCAATTTCGGCATTGCAAGGTAAATAACTTGAATATTTTTGGGCAGACATTCAAAATCGTCAATCCTACCTTTATTGTGTATTTTATGCATATAATGGCCAAAAATTTAGAACAACAACTATAGGACAAGTAGGCTCAAATGACATCATCTACACAAGTGTGAGTTATACCTATGCATATTCTTATCGCTTGGAAGATATGTCGTAATGTTTCATAACAACTCAAGTGTGAATGAGTAAAGTAGGTTTAAGATATATCACTTGTTATATTTTGTTATAATCTTAAAGTTAGACAAATAAAAATCTGATTTCTTTTCCATAACTTAACAACTTGTCAATTAGATTCGAAAAAATAATATCAAATCGTACTTTGAATAATTTACTTTGAAATCTATTCAAATCTTTTCTTTGACCCTCGACGAACACTCTTTTAATAAAAGACGAAAAAAAGATTTTTCATAGTGTGTTCCATTTAGAACCTAAGACTATCTGTAAGTGTGAGATTTGAAAGAATAATGACAAGTTAATTTCTCACTTCAAGATTGTCATATTTTTTGCTTGTGCAAAAAATTATTTGTTTGTTATGCATATATGCATAGTTTTGACATTTATCTTAGTTGTATAAATGATTTCTAACCATTTTAAAATACAACACACATCTTTTGAAAAAAACAATAGTTTTATAAAAAGAATATAATTTATGTGTGAGTGTGTGTTAGAACAATGCAATCACAGCAAAATTTTAAAAAAAATACAATTCTTTTACTTATATACTAATGTATTAAATATGATTATTTTCTTTTGTTTAAAACAAGCCAAGGTCAAACAAAGCAAGAACGATGAAAAGAATTAGACATCTTTGTTGAGAAGAGAGTTAATAATGTGTTGGAAATATTTTATGACGAATTTAAAACCATAATGATCTTAAGGACATTATTTTTCACACACTTACAAATTATTTTAACTCATGTTTTTAAATGAGTTTACTACGCTCAAATAAACTACAAGATGTTTATGTAACACTTGTAAATATAGTGATCTATGCCTATATGCAATGCACAAACAATTTTGCAACTTAACGCAAGAAATCTAGTGTAATTCCTATTAGGCATAATACGGAAAGCTAGTAACATACAAATAGCATACATGGCACATGTGTTTTAATATATAATTAGCTCAATTACAAATAGTAATGATTACTTATCAATATCTATTAACCAAGTTGAAACAAAAGTTAAACACACATAATCATCTAGCATACACATAAGGATATTCATCGTCGTTTTGTGTATTAGATATAACGATGTATACATAGCTTGATTTTAGTTGAAAACAAAAATAGTTTCCTCCCCATTTTAAAAATTAATCGAGATCAATGTTTTCAAGGATAAGCTGACTAGAAATGCTCGACTTGAAAGAAAAGGTAAACTACAAGTTTTACGTCAAATCGAAATATATAGTTTTGACCACTATGTAGTATTTTGCATTTCTGACTGACTTAAGTTTAGAATAAAGACTTGGAAGTATTTTTAAATGAAACTAGACTCAATTATCTTCGAAATGGCGGGTGGCACGACTTCTACAGACTTACGGTTGATTTTATATGATTTTTCGAAGTTTGCCAAAAACTGACGAAACAGACAGGCGGCCCCCATAAAGGTGACGACCCCCAAATATATTTGGGGGCCGCCCAACAAATGTTATGGACTGCCCACCTAAACGACCCCAAAACACGTTTTTTGTTCAAAATCATTTTGTAACTTAACTGTAGAACATAAGACTTTAAATACATGTTCCAGCACTTAAATTTTGTGTTTTAGACATCATTTCTACTCTTACGTCTGAACAAACATAAATGACACTGAAACCATAAAAGACTATTCAGATTGATAAATGAAAGACTAAAGTTCCACGTTCTTTTGAAAAATTTTCCTTCAAGCTAGTATATGAAGTATATTTTAATAACAAAACATAGACGCATCAAACCAACAAAAAACACTTTCTATATTAGATTCCCCCATTCATGGGTAATCTACACCTGGATCGTTACTTTAATTTAAAAACGATTTGTTTTGAAATACTAGAAACGTGACGTGGGCTCTTGATACAAATTATGGAAAGCGAGAGGGGTGAATAATTTACTTTTAAAAACATTAAATCTTGTGTATCAAGGTTGTTAAATTCACGCTCTGCCGGCGGTCCCCATAAATATATGGTGGCCGCCTCGTACAACAGGGGGGCTCCCTATTTAATAGGGACCGCCACCAGACGAGTTTTGGTGACAAGATCATTTGTATCAGATCACCAATCAAGTTGAGCTCAAAATGAGATATTGTTCGATAAAGTGTGTGTGGAGGGGAGGGGGTAGAGCGCGCGGGAGGATATAGCGAGAGGGTGGTGCGGAGGTGGGGATGCGGATCCTAGGGGGGGGTGGCCCTAACTAGACAAGGTCGAGCTCGGAGTGGAGGATGTGTAGGAGAAGGCGGAGGGAGACGAGCGATTACATGTCTATGCGCGAAGAGGTCGCGCCGCATATCTAACAAACATAGGGGTAGAGAGGTAAGTAAGAATCAGCCGTCTTCTCGACACTTTCACGGGGTCCGAAACGACTAAGATGAGGAGAGCATACCTTTCTCTCTGTCTCACTTAGTTGTCTTAAATATTTATCCGTTATTTTAAAGCATAAAGTATAAAGATAAGTAAAGAGAAGGTAAGAAATAAAATGCAAACCGACAGATGATTATATAGTGTTATCTGTCAGCGAAGCATGGCTCTTCGCCCTACTCAACTCCTCGATTATCTAAGCTCTGAGAGATTACATTCACTAATCAACAAGCACCCTTTCGTCGAGAAAACCCTAAGACCAATTCTTACATTATATCCAGACACTACAAGAAGCCTAATGTCGAGTCCATCTTTGTGTACAACCAAACCCTTTAATGTTTTAAGGGCCTAAACACATCAACCGCGTTGCTTTACAACTATTATTTCGGACACTAAGCCTAGAATGTCGAGTCCTAATCTTAGCTAGAACCAATCTACCACTACACTAATGTATTTTAAGGTCCAGAATACTAACCACCCACAATAACCATCCAAAAATATACATCATTTGGATACTACATACTACTAAAAGTTGTAAGACATGGACTCAGATCTATATGTAACCAAATGTTACAAATGACTAACTAGAATACATAACTTAGGAATCTGAAGATGACCGAAGTAACTTCTCTTGCACATGAGGGAAGAAGTGAAAGAGAAGAAGATTGGATCACATTTAAACACGATTAAACAATTTAAATGCTCAAAGATTTGAAAGATTTATTGAGATCTAGAGAGAAAAAGAACTTAAGATAAATTCGTGCAAATAGGTTTAAAAATAGTTGTGAGGTGACCCACTATTTATAGCAGCTGAAAAATAGCCTATCAGGAAACGGCGGTCCAAGATATATTAGGGGTCCGCCGATAATTAATGGGGGTGCGCCGCCTGTTAATGGACACCCCGAGAGACGCTCCTGTTTTTTGTCTTTCTGTGGAGACAAACATGTGCTGTAAAGTGACACATTTTTTGGGGGAAAATGGCAAGAATTTGAATTTAAAATATATACTACATAAAACATTTTACTTTAGTAAATTTCAAAAATAATTTGTCTAATTAATTTTTGAGAATTATTTGTTAAATTTATAAAATATGTAATGTTTAAGACATAAACTTATTTCTTTGATCATACCTACAAGTGTAATTTGTTTGTACATAACCTTATGTGATTTACATCGGTTTGCAAATCAAATGCATGTTTTGATGTAGACTTGAGACGTCGAGAGATGTGGATGCGAGTATGCATTGATAATTTGTTATTACGAGTAACTTGTACACTTTATGTTACGTATTACAAGTTACATGTTTGTCATTACCAAAACATAAAGAGATCGTATAGATTAAATATCGTAATATTTGCACTAACAAAAACACATTTAATGCTTTCCTTTTTAGTTTTGAATTATATCTACTACTTATAAAGAGAATTTCTCTTTTTTTCAACATTTGACCTTGAATGTTGAAACTTGAAAAGTTGAAAGTATATATGGTAAGGCTTGAAAAGTTGAAAGTATATATGCTAAGGATTGAATGTTGACACAGCTTGCATCCTAATCTCAATTCCAATCTCAACCAATTCGATGTTGACACTGCTTGAAAATTGAATCTATTTTAGGCAGAAATTGGTATCACACAGCTACACAATCGCTGGAGGCAAAAGTTGAAACGCATATCTATCCTTAATTCTAATATCAAAAAACTTCTCAAAGATGCTCATCCCCCATACACACGACATACACTTTATTTCTTTCTCTAAACCCTAATTCACAAGCTGTCGCCACCATGATCTTTTCACCACCGTCATCTGCCGAATCCACCACCATCTCTTGTTGGTTTAGGTGGTTTCAGGTATTGGTTGTAGTAGATCCTAGATCAGGGTGAAGACAATCAATAGCCTAGCTAATTGCCAAGATGGTTACCGGATATCACTTGAAGTCGTGTAATCACTTTCCAAAGAAAATTATTAATGTGTATAGTTTTATACAAGTAAAATAATATAATAGATATGAAATTATCAAACTACCCTTGAGGACAAAGGAAGAAAGGAAAATTCTCACAATTATATATAATAATACGTATATTTATCGGTATGTGATTACCGGGTCGTATTCCTCGAAAATTTATGAAATTGAGACCACGTTTGTTATTTGGACAATGATTTGAATTGGTTCGAAGATGATTTGTTTTCTAAAATCCTAAAAGTGAGCAAATTAAAGAACAATTAAACCTAACTTTAATAACGGGAAATTAAACTTTAACTAAAAACACAAAACGGGAACCCTAAACGGTGATTAAAAACCCTAAATTTCCAAAATTAAACCTAAAATGAATTTTTCTCTTTTAATAGACTCTAATTGACTAAAAAGTAAGTTTAAAGAAAACTAGAACAAAAACGGAGTTGAATTGAGCTTAAAAACACGAAAAACATGAACGGAAACGAATCCCGTTCTTTAAAAATTGAAATTTTGCAATTTTAACCCTACGGAAGCAAAACTAATTTTTCTAGAAACTAAATGATAAAAGAAAATTTTCTAAAAAAGAATTTTTTTTTGATTATTTTTCTTTTTTTTTATGAATTTTTAAAATTTTTAATAAAAATAAATGTTTAAAAATACTAAACTAATTATAAAAATTCTGAAAAAATTATAGAAAGTAGCTTGAACTAAGAGGAATCTAGGAAAAATAAGCTCAGGAACACAGCTTATCTAATAAGCTGCGAAATAAGCTAAAACAGCTTATTATACTAATATGCCTAAAACGTATATAAAAGATAGATAATGAAAGAAACTAACAGATGAGCTATTATAGCATGATGGTTTAGGGTGTGTTGTGTGGGACGTTTGGTTGAGAGGGTTAAGGTCCCAGGTTCGAGGCCTAGCACACTTGGGACTTTCCCTTTCCCAAATGTTTTTAAATGCCATTTTTACAACTTTTTTAAAGGACATCAAAATAAGCACTTATTGTAAAACAACTTTTTTTATAAACCTGAAATAAGCCCTCAAATAAGCAGTTGAGGACAGAATAAGCAAATCCTAATAAACCTATAAAATGCAAACTGTTTGGGCTTTTTAAGAACAAATAAGCTAAGGGAAAAATTAAATAAGCTAAAACAGATTAAAAGCTATATCTAATAAGCACATAAGAACTAAAATAAGCACAATTGATAAGCTAGAATGACAGAAAAGCTAAAAAACTTAAAAACACTTAAAATTTTACACTAGAAAGCAAATAAGCTCAAATAAGCAAATGACAAAACTAAATAAGCTAAAATGGACTTATACTAACCTAAAAAGCTAAACTAAACCTAAATAAGCCATAACAATAAGCAGATAAGCTAAAATAAAGAAATAAGCTCTTTTAGTGTAAACTGTTAACCAAACAGCCCCTTAAGGCACCTTTGAGCTTATTTTTAAATAAGCTAAAGGATCCTTATGGACTTTTGGCTTATTACCCTAAAAAGTACACCTAAAATACTACTTAAATCAACTTTTTAAAACCATTTTGAAATTCAGGAGCTTAATGAAAAGGCTTGTTGAAAACAGCTTATACACTAAGAACACTTAGTTACTTTTGGTTTAAAAAGACAAAAAGCTTATTTTAAGGCTAAAAACAGATATGCTAATGAACTTATTTTTGAAAACTAATTTGAAATAGATTAACCACTACCCTAGATCTACTTGTAAGCTAAATTTCAAAACCTAAGAACCAAAATTACTATCTGAAATTTGATCATTAAAACAAATAGAAAGTAGAATTAGATTCATGAGTCATTTTCTAGCATCATAGTGCAATTATTCATCAACTTGTAGATCCTCAGCAGTCTGCAGTGATCGGGTTAATGTCGAACCAGTAGGATACAATCATTTGAAAACTGAATAAGGACCTTATCCAAGTGCTTTGTTAAGCCACTTTTTGTTTTCTCTTCTTTCGATTTATATATGTATAAAATATACTTGACCATGGTATATAACTACCATTTTCAAGCATGGAGGCCTGGTCTCAGAGAAACCGAACATCAGTGAGAGATTGTTGATATCGTTTTGGATGTATACATGTCTTATGATTCAAAGATGGTTCTTTGTAGACGAAAATGAGTGATATTGTGGAGAAGATTTCCAAACTCGTAAACAGTTGTCAAATTCGGACAACACTGTTCTCGGATAACAAGTAGCCTGAAACTCGGTACACTTCTTGGACAGAACTAAAACTCGGACAAAGAATACTATCAAACTCGGTACTCTCAAAACGTAGTAAACTCGGAAATACTCTTAACCAAAAATCGATTAACTTGTTTTATTTCAAAAAATTGATTTAATCAAACTCGATTAGATACAGAAATTAAACTGATGTATTAAATAATCCAAAACACGTATATCACCAATTCGATAGAACCGTATTTGTTTTCGAGTTTAGTAATTACGGTATTTGTGTTTCCAATAACCCAATTCCACGATAAAACGTGGACTTGTGAGTTTGTACCGACATTTGTAAGCTTATTTCCGAGATTAAATCACTAAATCCTTATTCACACTTTTCGATAAAACCGAAAATGTACGAATACTTATGAAACTCGATAGGCAACCGAGTTTATCAATAACCACCTAATATACGATTTTCGATAGAACCGAAAATGCGTATATATCTATTACAACACTTTTTTCTACGAGATTAAACTATAACGATACAAAAAGCTACGAAAATGATCCGCAGAATGTTTTAAAACCCCTTCCGAAGAATACAAAAAACACTTCCCGAGAATGCTAAAAAAAAACACTTCCGCGAATTGCACAAAACTCCAATAACACCGTCACGTCAAATCTATTAGAATTGTCGACAATGCTCAATTAATCGAAAATAGCTGCCCAATTACAAATCACGATTAGCTCATAGAATCTCAACCGAATCCTCCGAATTGCATTGTATGGTACTCGGACGTGTAACAATCCACAAATCGAATCACTCTAATTCTCTAATGGTCGTTGAATACTCACTTGTTAGGTCTCTTGTTTTCTTGAATCATACATGATCATCAATGAAAGCTTAGAGAGAATAATAGAGGAAGACAAGTATTTAATTTTCAAATGATATAAAATGAAGGGAAAAATGGAAAAGATTATTACAAGACTTACCCTTCTAATGATGATTAGAAGGGGTATTTATAGGAGAGGGAAGGAAGCTTCCATTCCTTTATTTTGCTGATATTGTGTATTCATCTCTTATTAGCACCGCCTTTTACATTTAGTAATTTTGTTAGTTTCTTTCTTTTAGGAAGTTTCAATAAACCTTTATTACAAGCTATTTTATTCTTAACAAAATAGAGACTAATGACTAAATATAATTAAACCACATGATCGACACTTTTTATGAACCTAACAGGAAACATGGTTTGTCCCGCTCGATGAACTCTAATATCAAGTTGCACATTTAACAATTTTTTTATCTCTAACGTATCTTGCAAAAGTCATTGATTATGTTTTCACTGTCACTTGCATGGAATTTATGATTGATAAGAAGAGTCTAATGACAATATATATATATAACACTTAACACATGAAAAACGAGGGAACTGAATCATATGATCACTAATCTTTCGTGTTTAAGTGTAAATAAAATAACTCGGCAAAAAATGAAGTAATGCTCCATTACAAGGTAAGATTGTTATAACACGCACCAAAATTGCACGTTGGTTACCTAATTTCCACACGTCTTTCACAAAAAAGATATGCACACCATGTTTTTTCATTTGTATTCTTTGCAATAAAACACCGTATTGTATTAAGAGAAATATCAAGTTGTTAGTCAATTTTTTTGATCATTTTTGTCGTTATCCATTCACCATAGCTGTAATTTGAAACCAGTGACGGAACCACGGTGTTTTTGGGGTGTTTCCCGGCACACCGGTAGATATTGCGGCGTAGTGTTAATTCGTCTAATAAATATCACATATTAAGGAAATGCACATCGTCCCAAATAATGTGTTTGTAATCTTATTTAGTTGTTTATATGTGCACATGGTCGTTTTTGGTTATGGTTTCGTCCAATCTTCAGACTGTTACTTTCATAGTATTTATACATGTCAACGTCTTTAGGCCGTTTGCCAGTTTTGTTTTAGAGACAAGCGATTCGATGAACATTCTTATTTCCATTTTATATTATTGTTAGGAACACGTCTTTGCCAAAGAAACATCAGGGTGAATCGTAGATATATTTTGTAAGGCTTAATATGTTTATATCGCTATACCTTGTTCAAATGGTAAATTTTGATTTCAATCATATTAGTTGTGATTTTTGGTTAGTTTTAATTGGAAAAAGTGGTTCAAAGACCATGACCTATCAACAAACCTATCACATAACGAAAAACATAGTGGGACATTAGAAGAGACTGACCCTATGGTTGATAAAAGCATATTTGGTAAGAGTGGTAGCACTTTAGAGACAAGATTGCAAATCTTGGTCACATTAGTTAGCTCCAAGTCTTATTGTCATAAATTTGGTTTATTGACCATTTGTTTTTAATATCTATAGTTTTTAGGTACATTAATTATTTAATTTTTGTAATATTTTCTAGACAACCTTTTTTCCCTTATTCATTTTCAACAAAATATGTTATAATTAGCAACATACCATATCTTTGATCTTTGATAAGAACTCCTAATCGTGTACAATACTTTCAAATTAGGATAGTTTAAAAGTTTTTTAACTTGAGTTACATTGGACGGCTTATTGATGAAAGATTTGTGACTATCATCTTTAAAATTTGAGATGTTTCAAGTTAAGTTTCTGATAGGCCGGTTGGTCAGACAGCTACTGAAGTTGTTTTGTCGAAACCTGCAAAGGAAAAAACTTTACCCAATTTGATTATGTCTTGCGGTGTGTTCAAACATTTTAAATTACTCGGTAAAATGTGAAAACCCATAATTGCCAAGGAAAAAAAAAGAGAAAGGTACACTAAACATGTGCATTTGGTTACACAAATAGATAATTCAGAGAACCACTCAATATTTCATGCACCAAAACACCGAGCTATATTTAATTATTTATATTGTATTGTGCTTTGTGACCAAAAGCCCTTAATATAACATACGCAAATTGTTAAAGTGAAAATAATCAATAGCTTAGCTAATTACCAAAGATGGTTACCGGATATCACTTAGAGTCGTGTAATCACTTTGCAAAGAAGATTGTTTAACCCTATGCATAGGTTACACGAATACCTTCTTGGGATAAAACCAAATGTCTAATCTTGTTTTAGGCACAAATCAAGAACCTTTCGCTTCTAAGTGTTTATGTTTTCTGTGTTATCTATCCATGCAGTTTATGATCCAATATATATATAAGAGATAACTCAAAACCTTGTAAGTAATTATAAGAGAGTTATAGGAGGTATATCTTTCTTCCATAATTTAGACATCCTTGATTTTTGTAAAATTAGTGGTTATATGAGCTATTATTCATGTTCATTATAATGCAGTGTTTTTTTTTATATTTTTTCATGCAATTGTGATCCCTATTTATAAGGGAAATACTCACCACCTAGTCAATGAAATTAATGACAGATTAATTGCCAATTAATCTTTTTCTTAATTATCCTTCATAATTTAGAAATTAGTGGTTACATTACCAAATTAAATATATGGTCATTAATGCAGTTAAATCTGCCACTTAAAAAGACAAAAGTTGTTACAAAACATTTAAGGTAGTCAAACCTGCCACTTAAATGTTTGTAACCACCCATTTAATTCTAACCACTAAAAGAGTCAGGGAAAATTAGTGACTTGATGGGTGTACACTCCGTACCTCCAAACCCATTTCCAAGTATGATCCGATTCCCACAATTGCACTAAATTTCCAACAATCCTCCCCAATTTAGTACAATTCCTTTGCATGAAAAATTGAACATTAAACAAACAAGTGCATAAATGAAAATGTCCTGAGGATTGAATTTTCATCTTAGTAAATTACACGTTCAAATATTCGAGAATCAGGGTGTTCTAAGAATTGAACCCTTCAACCCATTTGAATACCTGAAGATAAAATACACACAAGTTTTCAAACACATAAGAAACTCCTGACACTATACAAGCCATGTGTCCATATCCAATTCATAAATGTTGTAAGAGCCAAAGTTCATGCTCCTTGAAGCGGCAAAACCTCAACATTTACATAGGTGGTTCCTCTTTATTCATGCTCCTGCTAAGCACTTTTTCAAAGAAATTAACCATTGAGAAGTAAAGACTTCATCCTCCTTTTTAGCAGGTTCCAAGCACATCCTTGGGATGATATGTAAATACATGTGCTTCAGTCCTCTGAACGTTCAGCTTTCCACATTGAACTCAGCTACCAAGTTTCCTTAGTAGGGAGTTGGGTGTCCTAGCATTCAGCGACTTAGTTGGACTTTAATCCCATCCCTTCAGCAGACTTTATAACCAAGTCTCTAGCCAGTCCCTTCGTCAAGTGATCAGCTAAGTTTTGTTGAGACCTCACAAACTCTATAGATATCACCCCATTCGTGATCAGCTCACGAATCATGCTATGCCTGACACCTAAGTGTCTAGACTTCCCATTGTACATCTGGCTATAAGCCTTTGCCAATGTAGCAGCACTATCACAGCGGATAGAAATAGGTGCTATAGGTTTGGACCACAATGGAATCTCAAGGATCAGGTTTCTCAACCATTCAGCTTCCTTACCAGCAGCTGCTAAAGCCACAAATTCAGATTCCATTGTTGAACCAGTGATGCAAGTTTGTTTCTTGGATGCCCAAGAAATTGCACCTCCACCAAGCAGGAATACCCAGCCACTGGTAGACGAATTGTCTTCAGTGTTGCTGATCCAGCTTGCATCAGTGTAACCTTCCAACACTGAAGGATAACCAGTATATGTCAATCTATAGTCCATGGTTTTCTTTAAGTACTTCAGTACCCGCTGAATTGCTTGCCAGTGCTGAGTACTGTACAAGTCATGGCATACATTAAGCAGCCAATCACCCTAGAATACTCAAGTTGAGATACAGCCTGGCCATTATTAGGCATCAGCTTCTCACTTGTATCCATAGGAGTACTTACTAGAGTGCAATCAAAGTAATTGAATTTCTTTAGTACCTTCTCAATATAATGAGACTGAGAAATTGCTATTCCATTACTTTCATGTTTAATCCTTATACCCAGGATAACATCAGCCTCCCCTATGCCCTTCATAGAGAATCTTGATGACAAAAATTCCTTTGTCAGGTCAACCTGAACTTGGTCAGTGCCAAAGATCAGCATGTCATCAACATATAGGCAAATGATGACTCTTTTACTAGATTCATCAAATTTGTCATATACACATTTGTCAGCTTGGTTAAGTAAATAACCATTAGACAAAATCACTTCATCAAATTTTTGATGCCATTGCTTAGGTGCCTGCTTCAGTCCATATAGAGACTTAATTAGTTTACACACCTTGTTTTCATTTCCAGGCATGATGAAGCCCTGTGCTTGGTTCATATAAACCTCCTCTTCT
The DNA here is from genome assembly GCA_026074375.1 of Tanacetum coccineum. Taxonomy (NCBI): domain Eukaryota; kingdom Viridiplantae; phylum Streptophyta; class Magnoliopsida; order Asterales; family Asteraceae; genus Tanacetum; species Tanacetum coccineum. Next base: position 41,509 of record BQNB010003070.1, read on the forward strand.
AGTTCCCCATTCAAGAAAGTTGTTTTGACATCCATCTGATGAATAATCAGATTGTGAATAGATGGCATAGCAATCAGCAGTCTTATGGTACTGATACGTGTCACTGAAGCATAAGTATTAAAGTAGTCTATCCTTGACTTTTGTTTGAAGCCTTGAATAAATAACCTTGCCTTAAACTTTTTAGTAGTTCCATCTACTTTCAGTTTTCTTTTGAAGATCCATTTGCAACCTGGAGGTAGATCAGCCAACACCCAAGTGTTGTTGCCCATGATGGAATCCATCTGATGTGTCGTTATGTAGTGTATATTTTTATGATTCAAGTTTTAAATTTATATTTTTCTAACTTAACCAAAAACAACACTTTAACAGGCAGTGTACCCGGTCGGTGGTAGATTCGTGGTAAGTAGGGTGTCGAACACTTGAAGCGAGGTTAAATCTCTTAATTTATTTATATTTTGGTTATCTAATCTAAGTTAATTCTAATCTAAGTCAAACCTATGCTAATCCTATGTTAGTTCTAATCCTAATTCTAACAGGTAAAAGAGGGGGTTTCAGCCTGAGAGACTAGCACGGGTTTGGTTGGTGACTACAATCAATTCAAGACACTTTAGCCCACGCAAGCAAATTAACAGAAGATAAAAGAGCGGTCGAGCCTTATGATAGAAAATTATATTAGCCATCATTAATCCGATTAGAAGTTGGTTTGTTTATTAGGTTCAATGATTACTTATCTCGAAGAGGCATATTGTAACACCCCCAACTTTGGATTGCACAGCGGAAATAGCAATTGGGTGTCACTAAATAGCACAATACACCAAGACAATAGAAAACAATCCAAATGAGATGTTTACAAACATGTGTTCCATTATTAATCGGAGATAAACGCGTTCAGGTCCCCACATGATCGCAACCGCAACCATTACAACATTTGAAAAACTATTGTTTCAAATTTAAGACATTGTTTTAAAACACATCAAGACGTTGTTTTTGAAAGACAAGGAACACACAAGTAGTCTTTCACTAAAATTATCACACGTACGACACCTCCATGCCATCGTTCCCTTCATCCTTGGTTACCTAGGATAAAACATGTTTAAAACCTCAACAAAATTGTTGAGTGAAATTCATAGTGTTTAAAACAATCCATAAGAAATAATCTTTGAACACGTAATTAGTTCTCGGGAAAACATTGCAACGAATACAATGTATAACAATCTCTTTTCTTTCACGCATTAAGCTCATGACATCGAACGTTAACAATATATATGTCATTTCATATGTCAATTTGCCCTAGAACAAGGTATTATTGTCATATACCTACTACTTCTAACAAAAAACGTCCGTTTGACAGGGTGTTCACAAGGATTCATACCCCGGATGGGGTTGTCAAACCTAATAGATATATTTAATGCATTAGCGTTCACCTCGCAAGGCAATTAACGGTTCATGAAATAAGGGACTTCGACAATAGCTACTTATGCAGAAATAATCTCATAATCGAGTCCAGCATATCATAAAATCATATGTGTTCGATTTTATAAAACAAACATGTATCCCCCTTGTGGGTTTATAAAACAAATTAAAGATTTAAATGCGAGGCTATAAACTCACCTTAAGCAAATGATTCTAATTCAATCAAATCAACAAGCGCAAATAGCTTCACGTCTTAACACGACCTATATAGTACATATATAGCGGTACGCGAATAT
>BQNB010003070.1:45825-118152 GCA_026074375.1 Tanacetum coccineum
AAACCTACAGATTCAAACCATGATTACTAAACACCTTAGAAATGAATTTTACACTTTGAAGACTTTCCTAAACTGGATTATAAGATTAATTTAAGCTTTCCAAATTTAACTTAAGGGTCAAAAGTCAAAGTCACCAAGCAGAATTAAGTCTTGTTAATACTGCTAGTGCCAAACACCCCTTAAGAAAGTAAAAATCGATTTTGAGATTATAAAACACAGTTTAAACCTTTGATTTTGAAAACAGATGATGAACTAAGTTTAACTAAGATTAATAAGCAAATTTAAACAGACAATAAGCACTTTAGATAAGCTAATGAAATAAGCAGTATTTTAAGTTAAAATATGGCAAATTATGAAATACTTGAACAAATGAAACAAAGACTATAAAGTAAGCAAGTTAAGCACTAAATGACATTAATAAGCAAGAATAAGCAAATAATAAGCAGAGATAAGCAGTATAAGCAATGCTACAGTAAAATGCTAAAAATGAAAATAAAGGCTTACTTGATCCTTTGCACAAAACAAGGTAGAAATGCTCTTAAGGAGCTTATCTAGAAAAGCTCCAGCTTATCTTATGATAAGCTGGTAAGTCTATAAGCCCATCCGTTTTTGGCTTATCATCCAACAAATTAAGCTGTGGTATTTTTTTAGGAAACTTTTTTATGTAATTTCTTAATGGCCTAACAGTTTTTTTATTGCTTTATGAAAACAGGTTAAACAAGATCTTAAACAAGAGCTTATGAGAACATTTTTAAAACATGAAGTGCATAAAAGAGAAAAACAAGATCTTAACTTAAAAACTTAAATTTCATTAAACTCTAAAAACATTACAAGGCTTTGAAAATGAAATGACAATAAGCTAAAAAGTAGACTACAATAAGCTGTAAAATTAACTAGATTATAACAAAGTCTTGGGTCTTTGAAGTATGTTTCTTCTGTGAGACATTCGTGAGGTGTGCTTGTTGTGTGAGAGTAGTCTCCAAGTCATCATAGCCCTTCAATTTGAGTGCTCACTAAGTCCTATCATCTTAGCCTTTGATTTCTTGTCTTCATCCCTTGGACGAATGGGAAAGCTTAGGATTGCCAAGGTGGATTTTTGGTATTGGTGAAGTGGGGTTAAAGGAAAATTACATTTTTGTTTTGGGGAGCAGGGGAGCAGGGTAGCAGGTTTTGGGGTGTGGGGTAGAAGATGTACAGTAGAATTTGGCAGGAAGAGGAGTTAGGGGTGTTTGTATCTGTTTTGGTGATACAAGGGTGAAAGTTTGTAGGTTTGGCAAGATTGGCCCCTCTTCTTATGTGGTGGTGTTACACGGATCATCCTTTGTGGTGTACATATTTGTGGATTTAACAACTTCACTGATGGTTGTAATACTCTTTAAAAACCATAGTCCTTTAGGGACTAATGGTGTTAATAGTTTGGTATTGGGCTTGGTTATATGTTTTTGGGCTTGTTATAAGGTTTATTTTGGACTTTGGGCTTTATAAAATTAAAAAAAAAATGTTTATGTATAGTCTGTTATAAATGCTTATTGGGCTGCCCGGCCATTAGAGGGTGTGGGTTGGCCCATTATGTATTTTTCCTCTGTTTCGGCTTTCTTTGACTTGTTGGACTTTTTGGGTGGACTTTGACTTGACTTTGACTTTTTTCGCTTTTATATTTCCCGTGATTGGTTTAGTAGTGTTGCTTTGTTTTTTTGTCCTTTTCTTAGATATCGTACCTGTCACTAATATAAATACAAAACTCACAGAATATAATGTTATTTTGGTATATTTTTGCGTCATTTTAGGACGTTTTTATAGGCAAAAGGTATGGTAATTAAGCACTTTCCACAAAATCCCCCATGCTTAAATATTGCCGTGTCCTCACGCAATGCCATAAGTAAACACTTTAGAAAACTAAGAATCTTAATCTCTCTCGACTAATTACCTCGAAAAGTAGCTAAGTGTTCATCAAAGGGAATTAAAGACTCATAATTTTTAAAAAGCCCCGTTTTTACCATTTTTAAATATTCACACTTATTCTCACATATATTTTTGTATTTTTCCCTTTATTCTCATTTTTTTTGTACGTTTCAATATAAGCAAACAACTAGACGTTTGACTTTCGTTATTTTTATAAATTTGGGTCACAAAACAAGAAACACTTTAATCCTAAAATGCCCAAAAAGATAAATTCATCATCCCCGACTTTTCACTTATCCCAAACCAAGCTCAAAAACGAAATCACCGTTAAATATAAGCTATGATGCTAACACTACTCATACTTGTACCTTGTGAACTTTTCACTCCCGACAATTATTTCAAATTATGTTAGTGTGCTTATTCGAATTCATCAGTGGATCAATCATTTTTAATGAATATTGTTAATATTTCTATTGCTTTACGTTCCACCCAAGAATTATGATTTTGAAGGAGAGATCATTCCATGTAGCGACTTTCTTCTCGGCACATCCCAGCCGAGACCGACTTAGGTGACCAGGCTTTTGACACCCCACAGAGAATAGTATCGAAACTCACGGACCTGGTTTGTAAAAATTCTTAGGCTTACCGTTAATAAATCAATTCTATTTTAGAAAACCACAGATTCTTAAAAAGAATTAGTCTTAGTAAAAAGCTATTTAAACGTCAAGAAACGAGATTTTCTCTATATTATTAATCACATGTCACACTTTTTCATAATTATACTTTTAACAAAGGAAATCCTGACATTTTAGAGGCTGAACCATCGGTTCGTGAGCGACTGATGCAACAAATTTTTTCAGTATGGATTATTATTCTCACTATGGGCTTTCTTTAGAAGGCTGCAACATCGGTTGTGAGCCGACAAGATGCAGCAAACTTTTATCAGCCACAGCTTAGTAATTATTTACTCATCTTTTTGTTATATTAAATAAAAAAAAAAAAAAAATTACAATTTATATAGAGGAAATCTTCTTTTTAGAAAATTCAAGTATAAATTTGAAAATAAGACTAAATATATATTGTTGTCAACTACATTAATAAAGCTTCAATATTCAAAAATTGTTGATTTAAGTTTTATTTTCGAAACATAGCATGATATTATTAGTCCGGTTAGAAGCTTATGGAGAATAAAGACACAAACTTTCACGTTAAGAGCTCTTAAGATTTCCAACTAATTTTTTTAGCATCTAACTCATAATTAACAATACATTTATCGTTCTTCGCAAAATTAAGTACTTTAACTAAAAGATCCGCGAATGCTGAGTCTAAAGTTAAGGGACAAACTAGAGCGCACTTGCTGATCGAGTCAATTTATTCTTATTCTACCCACAGGAGTCCAATATTGTGACAAAACACTTATTTTATTTTTGAATTTTTAAAATTTTTTCATTTTTTTGGTATTTTGGTGGTAATAACGGGATTACGTGAAAACAACAGCTGCAGGTACAATCAAATCGAAAGACCCCCCCCCCTACTAGAATTGAAATGTCCTAATGTTTTTAAGATGAGTCTCTTCGTAAATCTAAGCCATTATTATGTATGCTCAAAGATGAACGTAGTTGATAGATTTAGGATATTAGGATTCCCATAATGAAGCTGAGGATTAAACGCTGAGTGAACAAGGACAAAAACCACGGAGCACGAGAGACTTCATATTCGGGGCAATCTTGGTCATAATCAAAACACAAAGCACGAGAAAAGGAAGAGGCGAGCCTCTCACAAACACTTATTCATTACTACCTATATATTATAAGGATAAGCATGGGTTGACCAACCCAATTTATTGAAATAAAAAAAAGTGCCTTGTTTTTGTTAACAAGTCACAAGCTCGATCGACCCTGAATTATGGTCCATGGGAAAGTTTAGAGATTCGGGACAACCATCGGTGGTATGTCCCCTCCAATGTAGTGCTTAGTCGAATGACCATTCTCCTGAAGTTTGGCTGTTGGTTTGAGATAACTCGATGGTGCCATATGGAAATACTTGGGTAACGGCGAATGGTTCTGTCCAGCGGGTCTTAATCTTGCCCGAGAAAATCTTTAATCGAGAATTAAAGAGGAAGAGTCGATCACCAACGTTGAAAACGCGGTTCTTGATCTTGGAGTCATGGATCCTCTTTGTCTTCTCTTTGTAGATTAAAGAGTTCTCATAGGCTTGATCACAAAGTTCATTCAATTCATTCATTTGAACTTTCTGGTGATCACCCACGGTCAAAAGGTCATAATTGCAATGTTTCAAGGCCTAGTAGGCCTTGTGCTCGAGCTCGATGGGTAGATGACAAGCCTTTCCGTACACTAACTTGTAAGGAGTGCACCCGATGGGTGTCTTGAATGCGGTACGGAAGGCCCATAATGCATCATCTAGCTTATCGGACCACGAAGCAGTTACAATGCTTGAATTTTAAAGACAATAAGCTAAAAGTTAACTAACTAAGCTGGAAAAGTAATAACTAGATGCCTTTTGAAAGGCTACAATGGTCCTATTATAGGAGATACATAAGGGTATTGGCCTTGAAGTGTGTTTCTTCTGTGAGACATTCGTGAGGTTTGTTTGTTGTGTGAGAGTAGTCTCTAAGACATCATAGCCCTTCATTTTGAATGCTCACCAAGTCCTATTATCTTAGCCCTTGAATTCTTGTCTTCATCCCTTGGACGAATGGGAGAGCTTAGGATTGCCAAGGTGGATTTTTAGTATTGGTGAAGTGAGGTTAAGGGAAAATGACATTTTTGTTTTAGGGAGCACGGTAGCATGTTTTGGGGTGTGGGTAGAAGTTGCAACAGGTGAATTTGGCGAGAAGAGGAGTTGGGGGTGTTTGTATCTGTTTTGGTGATACAGGGGTGAAAGTTTGTGGGTTTGGCAAGATTTGCCCCTCTTCTTGTATGGTGGTGTTACACGGATCATCCTTTGTGGTGTACATATTTGTGGATTTAACAACTTCAGTCCCTGAAGTTGTATACTTTTATTACAACCACAGTCCTTAGGGACTAATGGTGTTAACAGATTTGGCATTAGGCTTAGTTATGTGTTTGGGCTTGTTATAAGGTTTAATGGACTTAGGGCTTTATAAACTTAAAAGTTTATGTAAGTCTTGATATAAATGCTTACTGGGCTGCCCCGGCCCATTAGATGGGTGCGGGTTGGCCCATTAAGTATTTCTTCGGTTTTGGCTTGTTGACTTTGACTTTGACTTTTTCACGCTTTTCCATTCCCGTGCTCGGTTTTATCGTGTTGGCTTTGTTTTTTTAATTTTCTTAGATATCCGTTACCTGCACAATATAAATCATAAAACACACAAATACAATGTATTTTTTTGGTCATTTTAGGCACGTTTTTATAGGCGAAAGGTATGTGTAATTAAACACATACCACACATTACGATTTCAAACAAAAAATTGATACACTCATTTATCAATTTTCAATGAGAGTGATCCTTAACACAAAGCTTCTAAATACGATGCAATCTAATGTTTCTTAGCAGCCCACCTCCACCTCTGCTCAAGTATCAGATTTTTGTTGCATGCTATTTAAATATCATATAATGAAACATAGATGTAAAAACCGAAGCTATAAACTTTGTCTACTTAAGAATTTAGAACCACTTGACCTGGAATGTATATAGTAAAAATCAAAATATGTCATAAACTAAAACCACCCATAAGGCTTGAGAATAACATTATGAATATACCAGATAATGAGTTATATGCTAAAAAAGGTAGAAAATGAACATTTAAAGCAAGATAGTAAAAGGAACATGAATGCTGAATAAGAAATCCGCAACCACTAACACAAGAAATATAATTCTCTTATTAGTAATTCATAGAGACAAAGTACTTCATATAGCATATAAAAGAATAGATTAAAGTTGAAATAGCATCTAGATACCCATACCTTGAAGTTTTGAATAGAGATTTGATTACATTAACAATAGATATGCTAATTTACACCAAGATACTTATAAATGGGTTAATTTCGGTTGTAAATTATCTCAGCCATATCGAATAGGTAAACAATCCAATAGTTGCATAATTATTGTTCAGTCATTCTAAGAGAATTATCGAATACTCTATTACATGACTTATTGACCAACTATAAGTAAAATACTAAATGACCCTTGAGCTAGCGAGGTATGATCATCACTCCAAAAGCTAACACTTACAAAAACTACTTACTTGACTATTGCTTTTAGAACTGATTTGGATAAACAACTTCAAGCAACTTATTTGAATCAAAATAGTTTAGTCATAAAGACAACTAATTCAACCTTTGACTTGTAGTATGATATAGCTTTAACATATTGTTAAGTTTTACCAAGTTTAAGGATCGTACCATTAATGAAATGCATATCTAACAATTCACAATTAAAAATTAATAAGCCGAACGATTATGATGAGTCATCTTTCTTTTTAGTTGTGACTTATGACAACACCATTCCTAGTGTCAACGATACCTCTTTGGGTCTGCATACATAAAAAAGCATACTTAGGGTAAGAGCAAACAATAGCCCTTTGGCAAATTCTACTTTTATAGCTTACTAATCTCAAATATATGGGCACTGAGATGAATCTATTACCCTTGAAAATATAACAAATTTGCACCTTAAATGGTCTGGATACATCAAAACATCAACCTTATCTATTAGAGGAACACAATAAGCATAAAAGCACATAAAAAACTCATCCAAACACCATCTTAAAATTGTCACTTAGTAGCAGTTTTGACCCATTTTTACCTATTAGCATAGTTAAAAACATTTATTGATACATGAAACAACCAACTTTCTAAATAATTTTATTTTAACTCGCTGTGGTGGTCTTGCTCCTTCCTCATAACACCAAAGTGTATCTTATAATCCAAACACCCTCTTATTCCGTTGTCATTGTGTTTTGTTACAGTTGAAAGGAAATCCACCGACAAAAATTATAGTACCATGGTGGGTTCTTCTACCTTGTCTTCCCTTAAAATTTTCAACAAAATTTAAGTAAGAAATCATCCAATAAAGTTACAACTAGAACAATGAAAGTGTCAACCTAAAAATTATAATAAGTAGAAGTAACGGTTTCCAATCTATTTTTTAAAGTTGTAACGATGTGAGTTATAGGGTATTTCCAAGCGTTGTTAGACGAGTTAGGTAACGAGTCACAAATAGGCTATTGTTCCATTTCAATCACCGAATAGAATAATAAGCAATTATTTATATGCAATCTTAAACAGCCTAAAGTTTAATAATCTGCAGCTTTCAATTTCAATCCCAAACAGCCCCTAATCATGTACAATTTTAAAAAAGTCATTATGTTTAAGAGAAAGGCAAACCTCGATAATAAGGACCATGAAATCCCAGCTCATTTGACCCGTTCACTTCAATATCATCAGTGTCCATTGGCTTTAAAAGCATACACATATGCTGCCCAGTCACATAATTCTGATTACAGAACATAACAACTATAACATCATGAGTACGGATATTAAGATTAAATAGGGGCAAAAGAAAGAATGGAAAGTTTAAATATTTTAGAGAAGTAACAAAAGTTTGGAACTTTACATACGTAAAATCTACATTTGTAAACTCCATTGTTAATCCCACTATAAATCATCCATTTAATTCAATAATTTGGGTTTGTAAATGAAAGGTGTAGTATATTGGATATCACAATACAAGCTTAGGAATGATGGGTTGGCCAAATTTGTAGAGAGAGAAAATGACTAGTTAGAGAGGAGACAAATGACTAGATTTCCAGTAAGAGAACACCCTTATTAGTGTGTTATAGAAAAGATAGAACACCTAATCCGCATCCTATAACCATAGAGAGCTGGAAAGGGGTAATTAAACAAGATTTAGATGCCTCCCAAAGAGGCATGGTATAGGGCCGATACAAGTGCGGTAAAAAAGCCCGGATCCGTAGTATCCCAAAATGCGTCATACCGCCCCGACGCTTACTACTTAAACTAACGGGAGCTATGCTATTCCAGACATACACGGGGTGAACCGTGACGTGAGGGCGGGGGGGGGGGGGGGGGGGGGGGTGGGGGTGGGGGGGGGGGGGGGGGGGGAGGGGGGGGGGGGGGGGGGGGGGGGGGGGGGGGGGGGGGGGGGAGGGCGGTCTTTTTTTCTTAAAACATAACAAATCCTCCCCCTAAAGGGAGGTCACCCTAAACAATACAATTCTTGAATTCTAAGCAATGTCATAAGAATCTGATCTTCGTAGACATCTTTAAAGACTCGGGACGAAGCTACTTTGATCTTTGCACTACGAACATCATTGGCGGCTTTACTATGTGACAATCATATGAAAAGTGGTATCATTGAGCTTTGTGGATTACTAATGAGACTTGTGTAGATCGATTGAGGGTCTTCTCTTGAGGAATCATTAATCACCAATTAATCCTCATAATCAACTCCTGGTTCCAGAATAATTGAAGGCCTTCTGTGATGTGGTGACCCTTTGGACCGCATGCTCACATTTTTCTTTACATGATATTACTTCTAGAGTTGCCCGGAAGCTGTGTTGTAGGTCTTATCAGTTGTCATGATGTCTTGATTAGAAACAAATAATGTGAGTATGGTGGTAGTGAATTGACTCCACACGGAGACTTATGGAACCGAGTAATCTCCATCTCCATCTAATAATCTTTGAGAACCGTAGAGTATAAACACTCGTTTAAGAGCAATAAGCATATGGAGTTGAATAATTGCTCTTCACGTCAATAAATATAGGCAGCACACATATAACGCAGATAATCTGTAATGGATTAACCTACCGGATCGTGTAGAGAACTCGACAGAACCACTGTGATCAGTGATAGAGTCAATCAAATAAGATGAAACACCTTAGACATGATTTCTATTGATAAGAAGTGAAAAAGTATCAGTATGCTATCATACAAAATTTAAATCGCATCAGAGTCCCGACATAAGCATAGCATCTGTTCATCTTAAACAGTAATCGTCTCAAAGACAGACCAAAGGCGAAAACCGTACGCCACACAATAAATTAACGACGATAAATGAAGAGCATCGGATTTAGTTAATATCTTAATCGTATTAGAGATAACAATTGATTTTAAAATCATCAGATCGCGATCACTTGACGAAAGTATTTTTTAATTGTCAAGCAATATATGTGTGTTTGATAGTCACAAAAAATTTCAAAAAATTTCATCAGAAAATACATTTGTTTTAAGAAGCATATTATCCCACAGTCAATGTGCTAGAAAAATCAGTACGTTGAGGATCATGAACACGAACGAAAAGATATTTTTATAGCAAAGTAAATAATCGTGTCATATCCGAAAGCCTGGAACATAGTTAGATTAATAGAGAATCGCACCATCGTTGCATTATCATTTTGTCACTAGTCTTTAAGTGCCAATATGGATCTCCACATGTCACCTACCAAGCTGTTATGATGTTGGCAGCTAGAAGGATTTTCATCAATCAGTATAAAGTACAGCGTTTAGAGTATACCACTTTAGACAAGTATCGAAGATTTCTGTGCAATACCTACGAGGATAATGCGTAGGACCACACAAAGACTTTACTTGTTGTCACATGTGTTGTGGAAATACAAGCACACAGTTTGTAATAGTATCGACTAACTAGAAGATAAGTGGATTAGGCAATGAACACAATGTCCTAGAACCGCTAACAGAGGCTTCGTATCAAAGGAGAGCACCCTTTGTTTTTTGGGTAAGTCGAGGCTAGTGAGCGACTGCCAACCATATTTCAACATTATCGTCTAATCTGAGTAAGAAGACGATCGAAATGAATTGATCTCCGTGAAGAAGTGAAACCAAGAATCCTTGAGGGAATTCTTGATGGGTTAGGGAGGGTGTGGCAGTGTTACTGCAACTGGGGTCTATAATACATGTCTTCCAATGTCAGCAAATCAAACCATGGTGGCTGTCTACAGCTATATGTAGTGACCCGGGTTCTGCTAAAGTTTAAGAGGGCTGTTATGCTTTCTATTTACACCTTTAATATCTTAACATTTCTTCATCTTCAACCCCTTCAGTGCTTACCGATTTACTTCAATGCTAGAACCTTGTAGGTATGTAACCATTAGCTAGCTCTATCTCATCTGCACTATCCCTTATTCCTCACAAGTACTAGCCTTTTATAATCATAAACACTAAGGAACTAATACTACACTTAACTAATGGCAATGTACCCATTGGTAAAAAAAATAGAAAAAAAGATCAACGCTCAGGCTCTGGCAGGATTTGGATCGAGTAACCTAAACGCAATAGCCATCCTTATAACTCTGAAAGAAAGTAAATACAGGGTCGTTCTTGGTATTTCTAACTAATATACATCATATACCATTCCGCATCACCACTCAATATGTGGCATCGATATCTGAAAAAGTTTAGCACATATGGAACGAGCCTACACATAAAAGTCGCAAAAGATCACAGTTTTTTATCAATCAAATTAATATTTAAATCACATTCTCTCCCCTGATCCAAAAGCTTATCAAACTTTAAAGAATTTTGGATCTACAAATTGTTTTAATATTGTTAGAAATTGGGAAGGAGAAAATGTGGTCTGATTAAATACAAGCCGATATTGGAACCTATATATGCTCCCCCTCAATTAATGAGGGATTCTGTTAGTTTCAGTTATGATGAGTTTATAAATGATTTGGAGTTTAACGAGAAACTCATGAAAAATTCATAAACTGACACATAACACTGATTACCACACTACTTATTGATTTACAGGGTGTATGTTACACAACAGATGATATTGACCTTAATGTTGGAATGATGAAATCATTCCATTCTCTTGATTAGTCGGTAGTCAACATCTCTGAACCATCCACTGAAGAAGCATTCGAGATTCCTGAAGATTCTTCAGATCTTTAACATTCTACCAAATATCTCGATGAACTGTTGATTGTTGTGGTGGAGGTGATGGTGGTGGTAGTGTTGATGTTGTTTCAGTTGTCGCTATAAAGCTGGAAGGAACATTCTCATTGGCCATGTTATCTGCATAATTCTATCAACAAAGATAGACAGACATGACAGATGTATGATGCTAGATGAGAATTTTAGCCATGGTTGATTGGCATGCCATATTTGATTCAGGTGAGATTAAATCACAAGCGGTAGACTTAAATCATCATCAAACCGCTACCTCGTAGCAGTTTTCCTTCTCATATATTAATGTTCATATCATAATCAAACCGCTATCAGGAAATTTATCAAACCGTTATTTAGCAAAAATGACAAGCAGCTATCAAGACCATTCATAGCAAACCGCAATCAGGCATTTTCAAGCAAACAACTATCAATCACATGCAATTCAATCATATTTCAACTTTCAATTCAGGATCTTAGGGACCTAATTCCAACACAGAAAGTACAATCCTGAGCATAACACGAGTGCACAATCACTTAATTGACAACAATCAAACTGCAATCGACTAGCAAGAAATCAATCAACATTTGAAAATCATTCAATCAGATCATACAAATGCATGGAGATCATATTTCAATATCAAACACGAATCATCTAATCCTAACAACCATATCCCAGCAATTCAAAGTTGGCAGATTTAGTCCCTGGGATTTCAAACTTCTTGTACTTACGGTATTAAGTATTTAGGGTTAAATAAGATTAGCAAATGGCACAACTGGTCCTGGAAGTTAAGTACAGCTAGGAAACATTTAGCAAATTGCACATAAGTCCCTAATCTTTCTAACTAATGACACATTTGGCTCTTTGAGTTAGAATAAATTAACTCCCCCTCAAATTATAACCCTATTTAAATACAAAACCGTTTCTGTTTAAGTATAGGATGATTTAATACGTCCGTTTGATGTCATAAAATTTGAAAAAAACTACTCTCCCCCTCAATCAATGACCCGTTTTCTATCTAAAGAGCTGTAGTCGTTGATTGAGTGTCAAATTTTGAAAACTTCAGGTCCGATTGATTGGTAAACACAACTTTTCCAACTTTAGAAACACAAATAATTTTCTGAAGAATCATAGACGGAAAATCATTTGGATAAAAAGAAGACTTCTCTTCTAGATCAAGAAATAATGCACTGAAGCGTGCATCAGATCGAGGGTGCACGGATATAAAGTAATCCATGCCCGGGAGAACTTAATCACCCGTTGTTAGGAACAGCCGTTGTTTTTGCGACGAGCTTTCCTCATTTTGAAAACCGGGTTGTAGTCTGAAATAACTGCAAGCCATTTAGACATGTTTGAAAAGTTTGAACTTCCGTTCGAGCTTCATTTAAAGGCCTGTGTCATTATTGAATGACATTTCTAGGTCTGTAAATGTTATCGATAAATGGAAGACATGTCTTGGAAAACTATTTATCTTTTTTTTAGTATTTTATATTTTCTAAGCCGTGAGCGATCTCCAGTCATATGTTTTGAGCAGCCTGAGTCCAAATACCAAAGAACGATCTGTACAACCTGCATTTGAACAAGATGAAATTTCAACAAACACATTTTACCACCGTGGGTAACACAAATAATTTTGAAAGACATCATAGAATAAAAATCTTATTTGGTTAGAAAAAATACTTATCTCTTCTATAATCACGAAATAATGCACTGAAGCGAATATTAACAATCGAAGTTGCAATTCGGATATAAAAGTCACTCATGCCCGGGAGGAACTTAATCACCCGTTGTTAGAAACAACCGTCTTTTGGCGACGTGCTTTTCCTCATTATACAAAACCGGTTGCATATCAGAAATAAATAGCAAGCCCTACAAAGCCAGTTTTTACGAAAAGTTTAAACTTACTTCCTGAGCTTCATTAAAGACCCTGTCATTATTGAATACATTTCTAGGACTCGTAACATGTTATCGATAAACAGTATGACATGTCCTTGGAAAAGTTTAAACTATATTTTGTATAAGATTGATATCTAGCACACAAGACACAGCAAAAACCTAAGGCCCATGGTCAACTGGCGTGAGATACAATCAAGGATCCAATCATACTGCGATATTGGTCTGGTCCCAACAGGGATCCTTAAGAGGCACTCCTCACCCAGGTTTTGTTCGCACCACCATGTGAGTGTCCAAAAAGGGTCACTTTTATAAAGAATCAAATTTCTTCTCAAAATCTCATTAGCATATTAAGATTGAAACAATTAAATTTTTTTTTTTTTTTTTATGAAAATGCCCTCTAGGATTCTAAGAAATTTGGTAAGCCTAAGAAAAAGGATATTTGACCCAACATCGACAATTGAAATTTATAGAAGCTCATTTTAGTAGAAAAACGGTCATAGTGCATGTGGACTATGGAGTCGAGCAAATATTATATCACACATATATTTGAACCTGAACTAGTGTGATTATACACCTTTTATCCGAATGAACACGGATGGAATCGACCACACCCTTATGGAGATCCTTCGTGCTAGTAGACCTTTGACACAGTGTCATACGCAGCCGGGGTGCTCTTTAACCCTAAAGAGCTACTTCTTTCAGACGGTAAACAATGATGTGGAACTATCAGGTAAACGATATCCTTCAGGTTGCTAACATAGACACTTCTTTAACGCTACGCCTATTTAAGAATGCAATTTTCACGTCTATTAGATAAACTGTCATGTTTTCTTGCTGGCAGCATTAGGCAAAAATAATCTGATACTTCAAGTCTGAGTGACCGGAGCGAACAATTCTTCAAAATCAAGACCTTCTTCTCTTGACAATATCCTTTTCTACAAGACTGCTTTCTGTTTTTCAACACGTCACCCAATACTCGACAAGTTACACCTTATAAATCCACTTGATCAAGCAATAATCATTTGCTCAGTCTGGAGGTGACACTAATCCCATACGTCCATTCTATCAATATTCTGATTTCATACCTTGCATGGCTTAGAAACCAGCAGTCGTAGTAACAACAGATTTGAAGATTTTACATTCGCCTTTGGACATTGTATCGTGAAATATAGAAGCACCACAAAAGCAATCTTGTATCAAGCTGCTCCGAGGGAATACCGATCAAAACGGCGTTTTTCCAATAAATTATTAATAGGAGTAATTAGGCGGTCATTTTCAGAGATGTTCATGAAGGCTGCGTGTGTATGGTTAGCGATTTCAGTTCTCGCGATTACCCCAGAAGATGATGCTTCAGAGTTATGATCTAGGGCGAACACATTAACAAATGGTTCGGGATCATCCATAACAAAAGGATTTACTTCAAACGAATGCTCAGCTGCAACACCTTGATGTCCGGAAAGAGGATTGATGAGTACGAAGATGAAGGTGAATGACTTTTTTTTATTTACTCTCTCCCCCCCCCAACCTGAAGGTGAGCCTCTCTGGCTCTAAGTGAGTAGAGTGCGATAACTGATGCCCAGGTAGTGAGATTGACTGGAGGCTTGCGAGCTGCGCAGGAAGACATGTGGACCCGACGATCACCGATGAGGAAATCTCAAAAATATTCATCAAACATAGGCTGGAACAAAATCTCCAGTTCCTTATTGGTAGGAGGTACATAAGGTGCTGCAGGAGGAGATAGGGTAACTAGCCCCTGACAAAGATAGGTCCAGGCGTCAAAAGGATAGGTGCGGGTCCTGGAATGAAGTGTACTGGGAAGCCGTTTTTGTTGAACAATTGAATCTGAGGCTTTGAACTGCCATGTTCAAACGCCATTTTGTGGTGTGAAGAGCGATTTCTGAACTGATGTAACAAACATCATTTTGGCATTGCGAAGAGCGAGGCCTAACTGATGTGAACATACGTTCATTGTTCATTGCATCAGATTTCTATCCTTGAAACCACGGTTTTATGAGATCTCAGTCTTTTCGCAACCAAACTTTGAGTCTCTTCCTTTATAAGATTACAAGAAAGTACCACACTGGAGTTAGTAGTATCTGCACTGATACATTAAGAGAGTTATGATCGCATAGTCCTGAGGAACAAAATCTCTAGTTCCTTATTGGTAGGAGGTCCATAAGGTGCTGCGCAGGAGAAGGATTGGTACGAGCCCTAAGCTGATAGTCCAGGCGTCAAAGGATAGGTTCAGGGTCCCTGGACATGAAGTGTACAGGATCCGTTTGAGGTGACATGAGATCCGAGGCGCATGAACTGCAGTATTCAAACATCATTTTGTCTGTTGTAAAAGCGAGCAATGAACTGATGTGAACATCACATCACAGATTTGTCGTTAAAAAGCAGGCCATGAACTGATGTTAAACAAACGACATTGTTCATTTGTTCGCAGCAGATTTGTAAACCAATGAACCACTGATGTATATGAGAGTATTCAGTCTTTTCGGCAATCCAAACTTGAGTTTTCCTTTAATAAGATTACAAGCGATGTACCAGCACTTGAGTTAGAGTAGTATCTGCACGAACATTACGATTTGATCGGCTTCGATATGGGATTAGTGATATCACTCATTTAAACCATTTGGAGTTTACTACATCATCGATTTGTGTTGTGTTATTGTGAACATCTTTCCATTAGGTATCCACCTAAGACCAGCAATCTTGATAATTATACCCAGTCGGTTTCCACTAAGACAAATAAAAAAAAAAAAAAAATCTAGGAGTGTTTGAGGTTCTCATGCATAGCGAGAAAGAACTTCTTGGGAGAAAACCTTTTGTCCTAAAGCAAACTAGTCCTACCAGTTTCTAGTGATGACTCTTTGGTTCTACGGGTGTTTGTTTTTTATGTTTTCTAGTTCTTAGGGGATTGAACCTAGCACGAGAATCCACTCTTCAGGAATTTTTCTATGTTATATAATTTTCATCATGGATTTCATCTAAAGACACATTTATGACACGTATAGCAAACAAACGTGTTTTTTGATCAGAAAAAGAACTAGAATTCCTAGAGTGATCTACTTAGCAGACACACAGTTTGCCAATCTACAACTACTCTAGATTACATGCACAACTCCTAGATATATTGATTGTTGCACCAAGGATTTGGTTTCCTTTCATTACAGCATTTTTGTATACTATTAAAGTATGCAATCACACGTAGGTCTTGAATCTATTTCTTTCTGCTTGTCTTTTTCCTAGATTCATCTAGATCTTGACTTTTATGAAGCCATACACTTGAATCAAACGTATCATCTTGACATTCCTATATGAGCCAGTTGCACCCAACGTGCTAAGGGTTCGCAATGGACATATCTATACTATTAGCAAATAATGAGAGAGATTGTTTTTGTATAAACGTTAATATCACATCAACTTGGTGAGGAAAACCGTAGTTTGTGAAAAGTTATGGTTCTCGTTCTCGAGCATCTTAAATGACATATCGCGGTTGTCTCTAACAACTGCGATTGGTAAATCTATCCTGGAGGTGAAGTTGAGTAACAACCGGATTTCCCCAAGATGAGATGGTTTTGCGCAAACTTTAGTATCCACGCTAATTTCCTTTTAACAATTCGAAATTCGCGTTATTTTCAATGCTACTTCGAAAAAACTTTTCTTGAATCTGAGCTTTATAAACTCAGTAATTTTTCAACAGTCTTACTATATTACTTGAGCAATCAGTGAGTACATTATGATCTTTTCGCTCTGAAGCTGTATCGTTTTGATAAATCAATAAAGATCTTTGCGTAATTCTGTAGGTTAAATGCCACATTTTACCTTATTTAATCCCCTCATAGCTCTGTCAAGATAAATTCTTAGCCACACTACTTTCTAGTATCATGATTTTACATTGTTTTTATAAAACAGGCAATTGTCATTTTTTAACCTATGGGTCATTACTATGCATTCCTTCATACTTTTAATTTATTCACTTCCAATTTGAAATTAGATGTGGTTTGGCCGTAGCTAGTCGGGAAAAAAGCTTCCCACACTCATATGAATCATCTAAACATTCACGAAACCGAGAGACACCCTGAATTCCTTCATGGAGTTGCGTGTACTTTGAAATCATTTCTATTCCTGTTTGGTGCAATTGGACAATATGACTTCAGAGGTGAACACACAATGGTTTTTCAAGGTGCGCTAATAATGTTTATTATAAAAAACTTCCTCTTTTCAAACCTTGTTCATTCTAGTATCTTAATAAGCAACTCAGCCTAATGCAAAGGACTTTTTACTTGATCGAGTTACAGCATCAAACTAGGTCGAATCACTCCTCACCCCTATGAACACAATATTAATGAGGTTAGAATCAGGATGAGTATTGCTATCCAACAATTTTCCAACAGTATATGTGTCATAACTTGTTTCAGATTGATTAGTAGGTTGGTATGTACATTAGCAAGGACATTATAGCGTTGAGTAGTCAAATGTAACTCATGCAGATGGCACTTGGGTACAATAACTGGTCTGATAACTGCAATCCACAACATGTGTAGAAATAGCGTCCCAGAACAGCTGCTTGATTCTCATCCTCATCCTGACTTTGTCCCACTGCATTCTATAACAACTAAACTAGCATCCGATGCTTTACTTTAACAACCTTACTCTATCTTGACTGCATCTGTCTTTCCTTCATCCTTCTATCATACTGTCTTTTATGATATGTTCTTTCAGCAACAGACTTCATAACATTAGCCATGTGTAAAAGTACTGTTTCTCTAAACTGTTTAACTTGGATTCCTATGTATTCAGCAAAAAGCTTCTCTGTCATTTCGCTGTCATAATCCAAGAAGTGCTGCTAATCGATGAACTTCTGAAACACAGATTGTTGACACCCAAAATCAGCGCCATGGATTTATCTTCTTGGAATTCATCTTTGTCAAGCTGCCTTTGTAATTGATCCAAGTTAAGGGACATCGTACTTGTGAAAGTCTCATTATCTTGACCAAAGAGTGTCATGAGTGCACGTTCGGATACTCTCATGGATTTTGATTCATCGTATGAAAGAACCTGAAGAAATGAATGAAGTAGCCGAAAAGATTGTGGAGGGTCTAGTAGGTGATGTGTTGAAGCTATGGTGTGAGTATGAGGGTCTAGGATAGTAGATTGAAGTGGTGGAAGTGTTTTTGGGGTGTTTGGGTGTCACGGCTAGAAGATGGACAACAAGGCCATCATGTGTCTTCAATTTTGGCCATGGAAAGGTAAGAGCAGGTGGGTAAGCTGCTTAAGGGTTTCTAGAAGGGGTTCATGGAAGTTATTTGCACTTGGAATGGTTTGAAATGGTTCAAAATTGATGGTGAAAGGGTGCGGGCTGTTTTGGGGTTCGACTAGGGTTTCACAAGTTTTCAAGTCTTTATTTCGTGTATAAATGATTAAGGATAGTTAATATATGTAGCCAAGGTCTGATATAGGAAGGATTAGCAAAGATTAGCAATTGGTTTGGGTTAAAACGGATTAGAATTGAAGAAATGAGGTCACGGGTTTGATTAGGGCATGTTTAGGGTTTTCTTGACTTTCTTGGTTTATATTTTGCATACTTTTGATTAGGAATGATGGAATACAGATCCTAGGGCTTATATAAAGTATTATCAATGAAGTTTGGTCGTTGGTTTAAGTTAAAATAGGTTAAAATTGAAAGAATAAGCCGTGGCTTGGAATTAGGGTTCATATAAGGCTTTTAGGGTTTTCTAGCTTTGTAATTCTCGTACATTGTTGAAGAAAGGATGGTTAATGATGGATAAAGGTTTGTAAACTCATTTTATGGGTTTACAATGACTCTTGGTTGCTTACTTGAGAATGAGATGGTCTGAAAATGAGTAAACGGGTCAAAATCACAATTAGGGTACAATTAGGGTTTTCTGGATTTGTTTCTTGTATAATTGAAGTAGAATGATGAAATGATAATGGATTATGATTGAGAATGTTGTAATTTATGTTATTATAACTTATTTAAGTATTGGTTTAGGTTTACAATGGATAAAAACGAAGAAACGAGTCATGGTTTAGAAACTAGCTCGGTTTTTAGGGTTTAGGGTTTTGAATTAGGGTTTTGAATGCAAAAAGAGGTATGAAAGCTTATGAATTGAATAATTAGGGTTTACACATTGTAGAATGAGTATAGTAGCTTGTACACAAGTTGTGGTGAAGAAATTGGAATGAAAACGGAGGTAAAATGGCTATTTTAGAGATCATGCTTAATGACTTGTATATTGAGCTTTTAAGGACTTGTACCTTTCTTTGGATAGAATGTATATTCATATGAGATGTTATGATACTTGTACATATGCTTTAGTAGCTTGTACATTCACTTTATATATTAATCTTTTATGGAATTAGGGTTTAGAGGTATACGATAACGGTTTAAAGCCCGTTTAGATATAACATTGCGAATAGTACATTATAGGAATAATGTACCTTGTAAAAGGGATATGATGATATTGACTTGACATGTTATGATGTTTGCTTGACATATATGAAGATAGGATGGTCATAGATAGGTTGTGTGAGCTCGTCTACTTTAGTTATGACATACTAAGATATATAAGTAATGTAATAAAGCAAAAAATTTCCCCGTACAATTGTGATAATAGTAAAATAGGTTTTGCATTTGATGAAAATTCTTGGGTTGTTATATTTTGATACCTTTTGAATACTTCAAAGGTATCCGACTTATGTTTAATCACATAAACATATCCATATCTATTGAAATCATTAGTAAACGTAACATAGTAGCGTTTTCCATCTTTTGTGGCAGATCGGAATGGTCCACACACATCTGTGTGTACTAAGTCTAATAATGCTTCACCTTTTTCACACGATCATGTGAATGGTGATTTAGTCATCTTGCCCAATAAGCAAGACTCGCATACATAATCCGATTTGAAGTCGAATGATTCCAACACTCCATCCTTTTGGAGTTGGGCGATGCGTTTCTTGTTTACATGCCCAAGACGAGAGTGCCACAATTTTGATTTATCAAGCTTATTAGATGAACCAACATTTAAAATCACATTGCCATTATGACCAATACATTCAATAGTTTCATATATGCCTTTGCAAGGCGTAGCTTTAAACATAAAACAACCATTTGAATAAACCAAAATATCTCCATTTTCATTATCAAATGAAAATTTTTAACCATCCTTAAACAAAGCATGAAATGAAATAATGTTTCTTGTCATTTCTAACGAATAACAGTAATTATTTAAATATATCCTAACTCCAGACTTCAGCATGAGCTCGTACTTTCCAATCCTTGTCACAAGCGTGATTTTCCTGTTTCCCATGACTAAGTTGAGCTCTCCATGCTTCAACCTCTTACTTTCCTTTAGACCTTGCAAAACAGTGCAAATGTGAGCACCACACCCTGTATCCAGGACCCACGAATCCAAAGTTGTAGTATTGTGGAGTTCGATCATAAACATACCTGAGTGAATACCCTTTTTGACCTTTCCGTCTTTGAGGTCCTTCAGATATTTTGGGCAGCTACGCTTCTAATGCCCCTTTGTGTTGCAGTAGAAGCACACTGCTTCCTTTAGATCGCTTGTAGGTGCAATCTTAGATTCAACCTTTCTCTTAGACCCATGATCGGACCTTCCTTTTGTGGACTTTCCTTTCCAGTTGGAATGAGAAGTCTTTATTTTCTTTGCATTATGACCAACAGTCAACATAGGAGCTGCTGAAGTAGCGGGAACATCAATTTTCTTGATCCCTTGATCAACGGTTTGCAACAAGCTATGAAGTTCCATTATTAAGGTCTCTTTCATGTTCATTTGATATGAGAGCACAAACTAATTATGATTAGCTCGTAGACTAGACAAGATTATGTTGATAGAAAGCTCAGCATCAAACACCATGTTCAGAGATTCTAATCTGCCAAAGTACATGATCATCTCTAAGACGAAAGCATAAATAGAGGCTCTAGGTTTTGGTTTGCAATCCATGAGGGATTTAACAACATCAAGGGGTTCCTTGTTTGCCTTTGCCTAAAACATTTCTTTGAGCTGTTGGTTCATTTCATAAGCCTAAGTGTTCTCAAAAGTCTTTTGCAGTTTAGGGATCATGGAAGATGCCATGATGCATGACACTTTGTTTGCATCATCATAGTGCTTTTGGTGAGCTTCAATCTCTTCTTGGGTTGAATCATCATTGATCGTGGGAATTTGCTCATCGAGAACATACTCTTTATTCTCGTACCTTAGGGTGAATCTGAGGTTTTGCATCCAGTCCATATAGTTAGGACCGGCGCGTCTTTCCCTCCCAAGAACTGAGAGTAATGAGAAGTTTGAGTTATGTGTGGGATTGGGAGCGGGAGGATTGACACCATTTTTAGGAGACATCTATAAGATAAAACAGTTTTAGTTAGAATATACCTTAATTAATTACCCAATTATAAATTAAGGCTAGGATCCATATTTTAGATTCGTTTATGAAGAGGTTTGCCATAATCACATCACGAATTTATTTTAGGTAGACAATGTCTTTGTTAATTTTATTCTCTATGAAATTCCTAGTTCTTTTGAGATTCATTGATTTTGATCAATGGCATGTTAATCTTGGATATGTGAGATTTGAATTCAAGCTTAAGAGATTAGGAAATATGTGCAGAGAAAGCTTTGAGTGTGTGTATGTAATTTGAATTCATGAGTGACTTGTATGTAAGTGAGATGAAGAAGAGAATGAATAGGAAGTGTATGTGGTGGAGAATGTTTTGATGTGATGGAAAGGATCCTAAGTTGGAATGTTGGGGGACAACAAGTACATAAGGTACAATGGTGAAAGGGAATGTGAGTTGGTATATGGAGGATAGGTTTGGGAAGGTTTATGTAGGAAAGGTTTATGTGGGAAAGGTTTAGCTTGGAAATGGGGATGAAGAAGAGAATAATCAAAGGACTGATTATGGTTTAGTAATCACATTGCCATAAGAGAGAAAAGAGATGGGCACATGTGATTATGGGATGGTTTAGGAAAGGAATGTATAAAGTGTGTGGAAGGTATAATCATTTGTTGGGTAGAAAGGATTATCAAATGATTAGGTGGATGTTTAGAAGAGAATGGATTATGTGGGAGGACATGTGAGGAATACATGTGGGAGTTTATAAATCGTTTATAAGTAAGGAGGTAAGAAAACTCAAAGTATGATTAACCTCCAAATACCACAAACTCAATTGGTCACTTGGACTAAATCCATGATAATTAATAATGGATTTGATCACTAATCATCTTGATGCAAACAAGCTAAGTACTTTGCATCTCAAGTAAAGCATATCCCATAACGGGAAAGGATGCGTTTACGCAAAGTGACCTTTGACTTAGTTTGGCCAATAAGGGAGTAAGACCCGTTATGTGATTAGGAACAACGTAAATCCGAATTAAGGTCAAATGAATACTTTTGTTTGATGGTATGTTGAAAATGTGTTCACACTAGGTTTAGAAAGAAGTTTCAGTCTTGGCTAGAGGTGTTTGATAAAAGAATTGAGTTGGCATTTTGTTGAAAAACAAGAGTATTCATTTTTGCTCCTCTCTAAGTCTAAACCTCATTTGGAGTGTTCACAAATGCTTAAGTATAATATACATACCTTTATTGAAGTTTCTACATGTGTCGGGTAAGAGGAAAGCCGACTTTGTAAAATCCAAAAAATCCTAAGTCGTGAGTGGCGTGCTGGCCACGTGCAGATGCGTGACCAACGCGTCAAATTCAATTTTTTGGTCATCCAGATTTTGGCTAACGTTTGTTATTTTAATTGTTATAAACATTTATTTGACATCATTAAAACATAAAGGAGATCATAGTCATTGTTGCACCAGCACTCTAGGATCACTTAGATCAACTAGGACCACTAAGAACCTGCCCTTAGAAGCTTACCAAACCCCAACTAGGATACAAGAATTTCCTTACAACCAAATTAAATATGAAAGTTGATTTAAGAATTAATCCCTAACTTAGCCTAGAGACTCGATTATAAAAGAAAGGGTATGAGAAAGAAGACCCTCGACTTATAACACACGAGTGTGGATTAGGTACTTGTGTGTCTCTCTTGTGGAGATGTGTTCTTCAATAGAATGATAGATGAGATGATTAAGAACACAAAAGGTGTTAGACTTAGAGGGTAGGAGAAGAGAAAAAGGGATAAAGAAAGAATGGCAAGATGTGAGAAATACAAAGGCCAAGAGGGGAGGTATTTATAAGCCAAAATCCCAAGTTGGTAAAAACTAATTTGAGAGTGGCGCGCTGGCCACGCGTCTGCGCGTGGTCAGCGCGCTAGATACCTGAGTTGGTTTTTCTGAGATATTGGCTTTTTAATTACCTACTCTTGCTAAACCCCGAATTGTACTTCACGCTTTGACCTTTCCACTATTCTTACTCAAGGTCAACCAACTCAAATAGTCATTTGATAAAAACATTTGTGAAGTAATTTAAAAGAAGATTTAGGGGTGTTTGTCCAATATGAAAGAGATAGAGAAGAATTATTATACAAAGGGTATGTTTGGGTATTCCTCACATGTAAATGGTTTAGATGGAAACTAACCATGGTTAGGTCAATGAGTTAGCATAGTTAGGATAGAAAAGAATATGCCAATAGAATTTTCTTGTAGGATATCAATTCACATAATCTAAACTAGTAAAAGAAAGAAATCTAGAGAGAGAAAGTAGGTGGTTGGAACACTTAGAGAGAGAAAGAAATATGTAATGTGTAATATCCAAATGAACCAACAACCTCTCCAAGGCATGGAGAGGGTATATATACTTACATAGGGCCGGTCAACCCATGGATAGTCCATGGGTCGACCCAGTTAGCTTACTTAATACACAATGTTTAACTACAAGCTAAGAATGACTATTTTGGAAGTGATCGAGTCTTTTAATTCCTAACAATATCCCCCTAAGGGAGGTCACTCCAATTTACAATAAACTTAAACTTAGCATTCTATGAATGTCTTCAGTCTTGCTCGTAGATTTGAATCTTTTGTCTTTATCTTGTGAATTTGATGTAGTGATCTTGGAACTTGTTCCTTCATGCTTTGTAGACTTGTGATCTTGAACTTCATGGGATCATCTATCATACATTATCACTTGAACTTCTTTGTGCTCCTTTGCCTTCTTGCGATCTTGTAACTTTTGGACCAACATGCTCATACTTTACTTCATCTTGAAAGCTTTTGAACAATCTCCATTGACATAATTCATCTTGAACACTTTATGACTTTAAGGAGGACGTTGAGTATCAGAGTAGCAAAAGACTTGAGTAACATGTACTTGAGCTTTCATCATGTCTTTATATTCTTTGATCGAGTATGAGCATGTGACTATGAATCTGACTCGTCAGGAACTAAACAGCGCCATCACCAGGTAAATATGTAGGTTTAGGTTAGTAATAAGCACATATATGGACGAGAATGTATTTTAGGTTTTAATAACCTCTGGTTCCCTGTTGAACAATATAAATATTATACATGTGATCCAATATTATTCAAAATAATCTCCTTGACAGGGTTTCACGGCTGTACTAGCCTATTCTTATTACCGAAATGTCTCAAAGTAGACAACACAATAAGAGTGAATCGGTTAGTTACTATCTTACCGATTGAGTCGTCAATTCGTGTTCAGCTTTCCTATGCCCAGATGCCCTTTTGAGGCTACCCATGGACATAAGATTGAAAATTGATTTGGAAAAATTAGTTAGCGTGTTAAAGAATAAAGAGTTTTATAACACGCTAAAAGTTTTATCTTTTCAAATACATCCGTCAAATCATATACTGAATCAATATTGATATTCAGTTGTTACAAGTTTGATCCGTATAGGATCGCACAAGTTACCTCCGCAGTGCTTGTTTGATGTTGGTACTTGAAGGATTTCCATCGTCACTATAAATACTGTGAAGTATCACTCTGATGTTCTGGCAAGATCGCAAGGATAATGCGTAGGACTTTTATGATTTCACTTGTTTTCACAGTGTATGAAAAACAAGTGTAATTTGGAATAGTGTCCTAATGAGATTTATTGATGATCTCTTTTGGCTCTAGACTCAATAGTGCATTTTGTTTTTTGTTTTGGTAACGGAGGCTGGAGCTGACTGCCACCTTTTCATTATCAACTAACTCGAAGTGAGAAAGTCGATAGATAACGTGTTTGTCTCAGTGAGAAATGAAACAAGAGTCTTTTGAGAAACATTGAGTGGCTAGGGAGGGTTGTGCATTGCATCACTGGGTCCATGATGACTATCTTCAATATCAGCAATCAACTTTGTGATTCTGATAGCATATGTATTGACCCGGTGCCTAAGTGTAAGGAAGGCTTTTCTTTACACCCTTTATCTTTACAATTATTTTTCATTCTTCAACCCCTTCAATGTCAACCAACGCGTTCTCATTATCACCTTGTTGGGTTTGTTCCAGTGATAACTCATGCCTTGGATAACATTTCCCCATTCTCACTTTATTCCTTTTTTATATCATACCTAAAGACTTCTAATCTAACTATTGGAATGTCCCTGGGTAGATGCCTACGGTTTTGGCTGGATCATGGAACAAATACCTATGCTTAATCGCCTTATATCTCTATAAGAATAATCACATGGTCGGTCTTTAGGTATTTCCATTGTAACCATTAAAAAATCAATCAAGGTACTTGTGATATAAATGAAAACATTTGTACCTTGAAAGTTTCATCTTTTAAAATTTAACCCCCTTCATATGTGCATCGATATTCGAAAGTGTTTTGCACATATAGGGAGGAAGCTGCACTTGAGTCACTTAGATCACATTATAATCCTTATATTTTAATCACATTTTCTCCCCTTATCAAAAAAAGTTCAATCCCTTGATATTTTAGATATCAATTGATTAAAATATAAAAGTTTTCGGGGAGAAAAATGTTCTCATATTCAGCATGCTTATTTTGAAACCTTTTAACGCTCCCTCTTAATTTATGAGAGAAGGATATAGTGTTGAGTACAGATTTTGATCTTATTGAAAAATTCATGAAAAATTATACTCAACAGATATATACTTATGATTCTTGATATGTGTGAAAACACATATCCGTTTTATATCAAAAATGGCCCTAAAAAGATAAAATTATGCATAAAAATGCATAGTTTTCGTTGTAGTCCCGTATCTCCACTTTCTTCCACAACCAATCTTCCAAGCTCCGCATGATCCTTCTTTCTTGCAGTGCTCTTGTCAATCAGTTTCACCATAATTTCTGTCCGATCTGTCCTTGTCTGTCATTTTTTTCTGTTTTGGCATGTCTTTGTTTTCTTATATCCCAGCTTAACATTCATCAGCCTTTCTTGAGAATTCTCGGAAAACAGACTTAAGCGTTCCAGTCAGATAACTTGTAAAGTCATCAGATTGCATCAGCTCTTTCGTTTGCTATGGTACAGATACACAGCAACCTTTGGTATTTTTTTTCATATGACGTAGGATATGGCTCTTTGAATGAGATTCTAGAAAAAACTCTTTTGTGGCTTTGGTGATATGAGCTTATTCGATAGCTCTCTACTCCAGTTGTACATCTTTGACCCTTTGCTGATGTCGTGCTTTGAGTAAACATGTGAAGTGCAATTACAAAATTGGCAATGTCATCACTAGGAAGGTGTGGAAGAGCTTGTTTTGAACATAAAATGAAGCATATCCTCGATATAATTCAGGTGTAGACTTGAGATATCACCTTTTTTGAAGTGTTATTCTTTCTGATCAGATGTTCGTACCACTATCTCTTCTAAAATAAACTTATCAAATTATTTTCACCTTTACCCTGATCACACTTAGAATCTTCATCGTGGAACAGACTTCATGTCGTGATTTCCTGTTGATTTGAGATATGTAGAATAACTGACGCTTGGGTCCCTAGTGAGAAATTCCTAGTACAACATCCTTGTCATAAGCCACTTTGACTGGAATCCATAGCCTTGGAATCATGTCTTCAATAAATTCTAAGTCATACCTTGCCGCTTTTGTCTTGGTAATCGATGCAGTGCATTTCCTTTCCATGTTTCCTGTTTTTAGATATTCAAGATCATTGTTGAAAAAGAAATCGATGAGAATGGTAAGGTGACCTGGATGGCCTTGTGAAGGTAGTGGCTTGCTCAAGTCAAATGGGCATCTGTCACCTTCAGGATTTGCCCCATCCAACTTATCAGAGAAGGCCAAGTAACGCTGCTCCAAGTGGTATTCGAGTTCAACGCTACTTCTACAAGTTCCATTGAGGAGTTGGAACACTGGACCTTATAAGTAGGCTTTGGTGATTTTATCTTTCTTGAGATGATGCTTAATGAAATTTGAGAAGTCAATGGTAGAATCCTTCAGATCATCAAATTTGGTTGGGTCTTTTGCAGTTTTCTCCAGATCATCAAACCAAGTCTGTTCTGGTCCCTTCGTTAATATTTGAGTCTTTCTTCCTTTATGGTTAGGGGTTTCTGGTTTGGGAGGTTGCTTGAACCAAGTCAGAGTTATCTTTCTTTAGATCAACAATTATTAAACAACATCATCTATAATAGGTTCCTCAACATCCATTGCCACCTTATTAAGGGTTTCTAAAATGATCTTTTGTAGTCACAGATTTGCCTAGCTAGTATTTAGAAGTTTTGGTGGAGTTTTTACTTTGGATGACTCCTTATACTTAGATGATTTTTTTTGGTTGGCTCAGAATCCTTCCTTTTTCTACTTCTATCTTCTCTTTGTCCGAACCAGGTTGGAGGATCTCGATCTTTTTCACGGTGTCTCTTCTTAGAAGCGTTTAAGATTAATTTCCACCAACTTGCTATTGGCGTCATCAGAACATTGAATATAAGAAAGCATCGTTATACCTCTTGATGCTTTTCATGTCGTTATGTGATGAGCGGCTTCTGTCCATCTCTGTCAAGTTTATTTTCTTCAACCCATATTCAAAAAGAGACTCAGATGATCTGGAAGAAGATTGACCATGTGTGGAAGAAGATTGAGCCAGAAAAGATGGAGTCTTTTGGAGCACTTTACAAATAATGCTTTTAATCCTTAGATTGAAAAAGTCAAAAACTGCTTTAGGTAAGAACTTCGATATTTGATATCTGAATTCATTGTGTACATTGGCTTGTACAGATTCTTCAATGACTTTATAATGATCATATTTTGATAGTGCTTCAACTTTCCTTTCAAGTTCAGAAAATCTTAGCAACACTGTTGGGGATGGATCAGTTATGGTTACTAAGGTAGCTTGGATTTCAGTCATTGGTGGAGTTGTATGGTGTTGGTGTTTTCACTGTAGAAATCACTAATAAAAGTACATCAAGTAATGAAGTTTGCTGAACTGGAGGTATTTCTTGTTGAATTGGAACATTTAACATAGAATTAATCTCTGTATCTGCAGTTTCTTTAATAATTCCAACCAGAGACACATCAGAGGAAACATTAAGGAATTGATTACCATAGTTAGATGACAAAGAAAGACTAGATCTTGATGGTGGAAATTCAATTTTCTCCTGCTGAGTCATAGAAATCAGAGCTCTTGCTTGATCGTCTTTAGCAGCTTGGTTAGCTCTAGCTTGCTCATTATTAACTTTCTCCTATTCTGTCTTCTTAGTATCAACCTTTTCTGCATCAACAATCTCTTCATCAGTCTTTTCATCGTTAGCATGTATCTTATCAGCATCATGCATTTTTTCATCATCATGCACCTCTTTCTCATCAAACGTCTCATCATCGGCCTTGTCACTTTTTGCTACTTATCTTTCTGACTCGGTTCTTTCATCATCACTGGAAAGTATTACTTATTCATCTGAACCCAAGTCATCATCAGACCTGTCATGAGCTGCATATTTGCCTTTTGGCTCATTGAGAACCTCTGGTGCAATACCAGTTCCTTTACTTGAGCCTTTGGATTTGCCCTTTGGCTCATCGAGAACCTCTGGTTTAGAACCAAATCCTTCACTTGAGCCTTTGGGAATCTATTGCAGAATATAGCCTTCTTTGCTTTTTCGGGTTCCCTTCTTTAAGTTGAGAAGTTCTTGTGCAGCAGCATCTGTAGCAATTCCTTTCATCTTCTTCTCCTTTTGATGTTCAGTTGACTCTTGGTCAACTTCTGAGGCTTTTTCCCTTCCAATAACCAAACTGGCATGAGTTTCATGCACTCGTCGTTCTTCTTTAGCTATCTTTGCTTCAGTCAGACTCATTGATTCACCTAACTATAGAGCTTCATCAGGGCCAGAGAGAATGTTCTCCTCAGCAGTGATTGAGCCTTTCTTGGTTGGAGTAGCAGTGGACTTCATTCCTTCTCTCGCTTTCTTTGGAACCACAATGCCAGTAGATATGGCAAGGTATGTCTGACAGGCCTTTAATTTCTTGATATCATCATTAACCATCACATCTGGAATTGTCATTCCATATACTTGGTTATCTTCACCTTTGCTAACGAACTTTAGCTTTCCCAGAACACCATCATTATTGATACAGTTGATACAGGAGCCGTGTCCCTTGGGAATGGATTTGTGTTTCAAAAGGAAGTAATTTATGATGACCTTGGTAAATCTGGGATATGGCATACTTTTACATCTCTTTGCACTTGTTTGTCTGTTGTCAATCTGGAAGATGTCTTCCTAAATCAACTCAGCAAATTCAACGTTCTTCTTATAGAACAAGCCCCATAAGATTTAAACTCTTGATTGTCAAAGCCTGTCATTGCCTGAAGTTTTCCCTAATAAACATTTATTGATGACAATTGCAAAAGTTCTCCATGGTTGATACATATGATCAACATACATATCAAAGAGTTGTTTCAGAGATCCCTTATAACCCAGTATTTTGAGGAAAGTGACAAGTGAATCATCAAAAGGTGGTGCTACGAACTCTTTGTTAGGAACTCTTGGACAGATATGAAGAATTTCATGGAAGAGTTCAATACCAATTTTAAACTTCTTGTTGTCCAGCTAAAACTGGTATAGAGAAGAATTCTTGACTTTGGAAACGGTGAACCAAAACTGCTGCATGTAGATCTCAGGAACATCAGCAGTGATGATAAAATCATTATAGCATGGTGACAGATTAAGAGTATCCAGACCAACTTGATATATGGGTTCCCTTTGTGGCTTATTGGGATTAATTCTCATGTTGCATGAGCTAATTGCAACTCGATCATCAGTGGAAACCAAAGCTTCGTCAAGAGTAGCTTGTTGGATTTGTTCTTGAGTCATGATTCTGCTAAGAATTATCCAATCCAGTTTATATACAGAGCAAATATATTTCACAACTTAGATTGAAAGTCCTTCTTGTTGTATTTGTTTTGATGGATTACTGATTATGTTTCAGGTATTTAATCCTATTTTAAAGCAAAACTTGTGAAAGTCAACTATGGTCAATGGTCAATGGTCAAAAGTCAACTAAAATAGTCAACAGACTGGTCAATGGTCCACCAGAGTCAAACAATCAACATCAGGCAAAAGGGTAAAGGTCAAACTAAGTCAATATGAGTTAACAAGTCAAACTGATTTTGGTCATATTTCACGGATTAAAACCTGTGCATATTTTGCGAGATTATACCTATGCATATTTTGTGGGTTTTAGATCCATGCATATTTCGTTGGATTAAATCTGTGCATATTTCGCTGGATTAAATATGTGCATATTTCGCTGGACTAAACCTGAGCATATTTCGTTGGATTAAACCTATGCATATTTTGCTGGATTAAATTATGTGCATATTTTGCTGGATTAAACCTGAGCATATTTCACAGGATTAAATTCATGCATATTTCGCAGGATTAAATTTATGCATATTTTGCTGGATTCATCATCATAAACACAAACACATTTGAACAACCTATGCACGCACAACTCAAGAACAATAACAAGTAGTCTAGGAACATATCAACAAGCCCAAACACATATTTCAAACATCATTTATCAAGATTTCATGGGATATTTAGATATTTCGAGTACACATAAACTCAAAACTACATCTTTCAAGATTATCCTAGCTCGAACGTTAGCCAAATGCAATCCTAGGAGTCTTTTAAAAAAATAGGAACACATCCACAAACGCACATCCAAACACTTATTAGAATATATTTCACGGTTATGAACACTAGTTGTTCAAACTGAGAGACATCTAACTGTGAAATAATGTTTCTAAGACATCAAGGAACCATTAATCTTGCAATATAACACAAACACACTTAAACTCAAACACCCCTAGTCTGTTTGACTATTTTCGCATCAAAGAATCAATGATATCTCACAAATGAGTTAACCTCATTCAAAACTGTTTCAAGGCAAGCTTAATCTACCCTAAACGAACATTTTCCCCATGGTTAATTAAACCCAATCACTTTTTGATCCTAATTACCCTAATTAGGAAAATTAGGGTTTTCGAGTGTTTCTTAGTGAATCAAACCAATTTCTTTTGCAAGATTGTTGTTTAGAAGATTATAAACACTTTTTTTGTTTACCTTGATGCTTAAAACGCACGATTTGATTCTTGTTCTTGGATGTGGGCGACGAAATGTGACGAGTGAGAGAGTGAGAGAAATATGTGTTTGATTATTTTGTGAACAATGCACAATTCGCCCCTTGTGGGTTATCAGATTTTAGGTTTTAAAAAAATGGCAAGTTCAGTCCCTGTGGTTTGTGACTTCTTTTTTTTCCTTTTAAACTTTTCCTAAAGCTTAACTAACTTAGAGAAATGGTTCTTTTGGTCCCTCTAGTTGCGAAGTTAAAGACTAAGTTCCAAATATTGCATTCTCATCTCTAAAGGTTGAAACAAATAACATCTAAAACACATGTAAGTTAAATACAATTAACTTCCCTTTAAATATTGATCCATTACAATCAAAACCTTTTTTCCGTTTAGTCCGTGATTTATTTTGATGAATCATTTTAAAAGAATTAATAGCACATTTCTTCCCCTCAAATAATGACCTATTTTTTATTTAAAGAGTTGTAGTCATTGTTTGAGTGATAGAATTTTCTTTTAAAATCTTTTTCTGATGAAAAGCTGTGAAGATCACTGATTTGTTTTTGAAAGACAACACCAACAAAAATAAGATTTCTCTTATTTTGAAAAATAAATGCACTGACACGTACACTTATTTTAAGAAAGCCCGGGTTGTGTAGCAAAGTATACACAAGCCTTTACATGATCATGAAGTAGATCATGCCCGAGAAACTGAATTTTGGTTAAAAGGTCAAGTTATCTTTTTGGCGATATACTTGCCTTTAAGATGAAAACCGGGTTGCAGTCTGAAATAATCGCAAGCCAATGACATGTTTTGAAAAATAGTTAGAACTTCTACTCGAACTTTATTTACAGCTCCGTGTCATTATTGTATGACATTTCTAAAGCCGTAAATATTATCGATTCTAGAAAACATGTCATGGAAAACATATTTTTGTATTTTCTGATTTTATATTTTTGTATTTTCTTTTTCTAGGTTTTTTATTTTTCTATTTTCTTTTTCATAAAATCTATTCTAAAAAATGAAAAATCTTTTTGAGTTTTTGTATTTTATATATATACATAGGATACACGAAGAGGTACCACCATCACTCTTCATTTTCTTCTGCCAGACTCTTAAGTGTTTATGGAGACATGCTTTTCATTCCAAGCTTGTTAATTATGAATTCAAATCTTTCCCTTGGCAATGCTTTAGTGAAGATGTCTGCCAACTGATACTCAATCCGAACGAAGTAAAGCTCAACCACATCATTTTCGACTTGTTCTTTGATAAAGTGATATCGAACATCAATATGTTGGATCTTGAGTGCTGGACGTTGTTACAATAAAGAGCAATAACACTCTTGTTATCATAGTACAGTAGGATTTTGTTGAATTCAAATCCATAATGTGTCAGTTGTGATCTCATCCAGAGGATTTGAGCACAACATCCAGATAAGACAATGTATTCTGCCTCTGTACTAGAGAAAGCAGTGCTCTTTTGCTTCTTTGAGGACCAACTGACAAGTCTGTCTCCTAATAATTGGGCACTACCAGAAGTACTTCTTCTTGTGTCTTGACACCCGGCGTGATCAACATCTGCATAAGCTGTTAGTGCAATACTGGCATCTTTCGAGTACCAAAAGCCCATATAAGTGATTCCTCTCAAGTTTCAAAAGATCCGTTTAACGGCATGTAAGTGCTTTTCGATCGGTCGTGCCTGATACCGGGCACACATGCATACTACAAATACAAGATCAGGTCGACTAGATGTAAGATACATGAGGGAGCCGATCATACCATGGTAATGTGTAGGATCAACTGTTTTCCCTTGTAGATCTTCATAAAGTTTGGTCCTCTCCACCATGGGAGTGTCAACTGGGTCACTAGAGTCCATACCATATTTCTTAAGAATTTCTAAAACATATTTTGTCTGGTTTATAAAGATGCCTCTGGGACTTTGAGAAATTTGAAGCCCGACCAAACCCTAAAAAACTCTCTCTAGGTAGAGATTTTCGGCCGCCACCCCCTCATATTTTCTAGAAAAAAATCTATCCTCTAATCGTTATCTCTGCCCTTTTGTGGGTATGCAAGACGCTTAGTGAGGTTATGTTTGCTTCTAAAGGGTGGTGGGTCGTGCCTATTATTGCTGGATACCTACAAATCTCTATCATATTGTTTTTAATAAAAAAACCTAGCGGCGTAATCGTTTCAAACCCTTAATCAATTAATGATTCCTAAGTCTGGGTCTTGGGAATAGATATCTATGATGCAGCTGCTGGTAGTCGTTACATATAATTAATCTATCAATCGCGGTTGTCACGCCTTGGGATTCGGTGTTGATTTAAGATCGTGATGGTAGATCGAAACGCCCTAACTATTGAAGGTTGTGGATGTATTATTGAGTTTGTGTGCTATAAGCCTCCTTTAAAAGTGATTAATTTGGTCAGTTAATTGATGTTATCTTTATCAGTGGGTTTAAGAGTGACGCGAAGATTAGATAAGACGTTGTAGGGTGTTCAGGATTCGATTGTTTCTGAAAACCCTTAGAATTCGATTATGTTCAGATTCGTGCTGCGTTTGAATTCCTGCTATCAAGATTATATTACGCGGTCGCATTTTCTTGGAAATAATAATAGATGCTGCCTTGGGATCGAGATCAATTGGGGCTGTTGTGTGAGATCCTCTGATCGATATGTTTTCGAGGTTTTCATTGGTTTGAAAACCGCTAATATTACGCATTGTTGTTTTCATATATTGGATCTTTTTTGCTTATAAAATTACTGAATAGTTATGTAAGCATCGATGGGAAATCAGTTGTGTGCTGGGTGGTTGTGTGGAAAGGTCGATACTGTCATGCAGGTTGTTTTAGCTCAAAAGATAAATAATGTATTATATGTCTATACTAATTTTATGATTGTATCATGTTTACTGAAATGTCAAATACGAAGACGGTGCCCTAACGACAAATAAAGAAAATGTTAGTTCCCAGATGATAAAAAATAAAATTTTGCAACCCATATCATACCCCCTAAATAAGTGTTAAACCCGAGGACACTGTTTAGGCCGTACTACTTCTGATTGTGCGACTTCAATGGAAACACCTTCATAATACCTACCCATAGTCTGTGTTGCGTCTGTATTAAATGAACAAGTTACATTTTGTCTTAAGCCAGAAAGTGAAAAGGAGTAAGAATAACAGCGACGCATTGATTATCTATAACGTTACAATCACAATTTTCATTAGCAATATAACATGCGCACATCATTTTGTTATTTATAGAAATAATTAGGTAATAAAAAAAAAAAAAAAAAAAAAGTTTTTTTTGTAGTGATTTAATAAGCAACGTGTTGTTGTCTGGGTTGAATGCTCAGTAAATGGGACTTGTCCACAGTCGGTGACCCGAGCAGTGATCGATGAGGAGTTTTTTGACTAGTTTGAGTAAATTGTATTAGTATACCACCCCAAGAATGAATAAGAGTTCGGCTTTGTAGATAAAAGAACCAACATGCGGTGATATGGTTTGTTGTCTGAAGCATTAAAGAAGTGGGCTTTGTGAAGCACTCTTCGGTTGACGAGGTTTTAGGCGTATGAGATTGTACCTACTGCAGTGGCCGTGTTTTTAACCAGTTCCCTCTTCCTTCTAATAGGTATAGTTCATTCATCAAAAGAGAGAAGGAAGATTACAGACGTTAGGGTTTTCAGGATCGCAATGTTTTGAAAACCCTAGAATTCGATTATGTTCAGATTCGTGCTGCGTTGAATTACATGCCTATCAAGATTATTATTTTTCATTTTCTTGGAAATAATAATAGATGCTGCATTGGATCGAGATCTAGTTTGGGGCTAATTTGAATCCTCTAAGATTGTTAGGGTTTTCATGGTTGAAACCCTAATATTACAGTTTTGCTCTTTATCGATCTTTTTTGCTTAAATTACTGTAAGTAATGGAAGCATGATGGAATCTGCTGTTGCTGGGTTGTTTTGGAAGTCGTACTCATGCTTTGGTGTGATGGTGATGGAACCCTAGTTTTGTTTCGTCGCCTATGTTCAAAACATGGTATGTTCGTATGTGTTCTAGGCTGCAAGCGATCTGGGTAACCTTTTCTTGGTTTGATCTTTGATCAAATAAGACATAAGAGTTTGTTTTGTGGATTATTGGTCTAGGGTTTGCTTTGTAGTGTGGTTTGTCATGATTCATTCACGTAGATTTGGAAGTTACTTTTTTGCACCTGTAATAGCTGAGTGGAAGTATGGTACATACATGTTATGGATGAAGTTCAGTACAGGCTGATAATATGGGTAAATGAAGACGTGGTTGCTGTGATTGTTACAACATTGTATTACCATGATCTGGTTATCATTGTTTTTAAACCCTAATTCAGGGTTGTTTAGGGTGATATAGTTATTACTATCTATTCGTCCTGGTATGATCATGGTTTCTCTTGGATTGTATCTTTAGAAGTTAGCCACGATGGCTATTTGGAAGCTCTTGGAAATAATATATGACTATGAAGGTTTATGCTATAGTTTTGTTTATGAGATGATGAAGCTTTGGAAGTTAATACGGACGACGAGGCTCAAGATTAATGATTACAAGAGCAAATGTTGATGTTATTATCAATATGATCGATTAGTTGTTAGGAAGTTTTATTACTTTCTTGGTTAGTCATATGATTGGTGCGTCTTTCTTATGTAGGGAGTTATTAGTAGCACGTTGTTGCTTGTAATTGTCTATTTTTGGACTGAGATAAGGGACGTCACCCTTATCCTTTGTACTTCAATATTTTTTGGTGTAATATATTTACCGGGGAAACCCTTTACCCAAAAAAATTTAAAGCCCGAGAAAAATGACATTTTGCCCATCATTGACATCTTAAATTTATAACTCATTATATCAACAAATATATCACATAGACTAGGATCAGTAGATGCAAAAATAATATCATCAATGTAAATTTGTACCATGAGAATATCTTTGCCTTCTTTTCGTGTGAATAATGTGGGGTCGACAACACCTTTGGAGAACCTTTGAGACAGTAGAAAACTTGACAACATATCATACCACGCGCGTAGGGCCTGTTTTAAGCCATAGAGAGCTTTCTTCAGCCTGTACACGTGGGTAGGATTGTCTTGATCTACAAAGCCCTCTGGTCGACTAACATAGACTTCTTCACGTAGCTCGTCGTTTAAGAATGTTGTCTTGAAATCCATCTGGTAGATTGTCATGTTCTTGTTGGCGGCATTCACAACGAAGATTTTGATTGCTTTTATGCGTGCAACAGGTGTGAAAGACTCTTCAAAATCAATTTCCTCTTCTTTACGATATCCCTTAGCTACGAGCATTGCCTTGTTTTTCAGTACCCTTTTAAATTCGTCTTGCTTAACTTTGAAGATCCACTTCAGTTTAATTATCATGGCTAAATTTGGACAGGGTATGAGTTCCCAAACCTACAGTCATTCGAACTCGTGAATTTCTTCATGCATCACATCAATCCATGAAGATTCCAACAATGCTTCTTTAAAGTTCTTTGGTTCGACAGAGGTGAGGAAAGCATCAAAGAAACACCAGAAAACCACATGACATCGGATTTGTAGTGTGTTATTCATGTGGAGACAGGGTCGACAAAGGATTGCCTAATCACAATTACTATAGGATAATCTTCTTCCCATTTGATGATAAGGGTTCAAAAAGGGTGGGTGGTTGGATGCACATTTATGATGAATCTTGAGAAGCTGGTTCTGAAGTAAAGAAATATCTAGAAAGGGATTCACAACAAAATATTTTGGTTATGACTGTTCTTCAACACCTTTATAAATAACTAAAGATTGTGTTTCTTGTATTTTTAATGAAGTACTAGTAGAGGGTGCAGCTTGATCAATATAAGTTAACGAAGGTGAACCGGTCGGATCAGCAGGTCTTGAAGTAGCAGCTGTAGGAATTGGAGAAACACACTTGAAGGAGGATAAAGTACTCATCAAACATTGATTGGAACAACAAATCCCAGTTATTCTTAGTTAGTGGAACATAAGGTGTTGTAGAAGGAGGATTCTACACGACACCTGAACTGATTCTTCTAGGAGTCATAAGTTGAAGCTCGGGTCCTTAACCGAATTGTTTAGAAGCCATTCCTGTTAGCTCATCAAATTCCACATGGATAGTTTCCATGATCAAACGGGTCCGCCTGTTATAGATTTGCTAAGCCTTCTTTACAGGTGTGTAGCCAACGAAAATTCTAATATCAACTTTGGATTTTAGCTTACTTGGATCCTCACCATCATTGGTTGGATAAAAATGCGTTAGGTCATGTTTTCTATCATGTATGAGTTCATATGGTGTTTTGTTGTGACATCTTCGAATTAGAGAACGATTTTGGGTATAACAAGCTGTCACGACCGCCTCTACCCATAGAAATAATAGAGCCTTAGAGAAGATCAACATTGTACGTACAGCTTCCACTAAAGTACGATTTTGTATTTTGACAACGCCATTCTATTGTAGAGTACACGCAACTGAAGTTTGGTGAGAAATTTCGACATCATCATAATAGGCTTGTAGTGTCTGATTTATGAACTCTGTTCCATTATCGGTTCGTATGTTCCGGACTGTTGTATTTAGACGAACTTGAATTTTATTCAGAAGTTTAATCATGATCTCTAGTGTTTTATCTTTTAAACGTAAAAACTTTACCCAAGTAAACCGTGAGTAGTCACCAACAATAACCAGAATGTACTTCCTCCCATTGATACTTTCAATTCTCATTGGACCACACAGATCCATGTGCAAGAAATACAACTTCTCTTATATAGAGTCATCAGACTTGGGTTTGTGGGTATGTTTCTTTCTTTTTCCTAAAGAATAGCAGAGCATAATTGATCTTTCTGATACTTTAATTTGGGAAGCCCTCGGACAAGACATTATTTGGAAAGTTCATTGATATAACCGATGTTTAGATGAGACAACCTTCGATGCCATAACCAAGACTTAGTCTTTGAAGCTTTCGACAAAAGACAAATTGGGAAGGATTGCATCACTTCTTCCGGTGACAGAGTGTATAAATTTAAGCCCCTAGATCCCTTGAGTAAATCTACAGCTTGTGTTATGATTGTGTATGCTTTTGATGTCACACCATATTTGTAATACTTCTACCCTTCTGGGTCAGGGCGTTACAGATGGAGTCATCAGACTTGGGTTTGTGGGTGTGTTTCTTGCTTTTTCCTAAAGAACAGGCAGAGCACAAGTGATCTTTTTGATACTTTAATTTAGGAAGCCCTCTGACAAGACCTTGTTTGGCTAGATCATTAATAGCACTAAATTTTAAATGAGATAATCTTTGATGCCATAACAAAGACTTGGTCTTAGAGGCTTTAGACAAGAGACAGATCAGAGAGGATTGCATCATTTCTTCCAGTAACATTGTATACAAATTTGAGCCTCTAGATCCCTTGAGTAAATCTACACCTTCCAAGTCATGAACATTAGAAGTGTGTTTGCGAAATGCTACTTTAAGACCAGAGTCACAAAATTGACCCACTGAGAATAAGTTGTATCCTAACCCCTCCACATAATAAACCTAAGAAATTATGACATTTCCTATATGATAATCCCCATAGCCTTTGATTTCTGCAACGTGATCATTCCCGAATCTAACAGTACCCATGAATTTACTAACAAAGTTGATGAGCTGAGAACGCTGCCCGGTCATGTGCTTGGAGCAACCCGAGTCCAGGTACCAGAGGACGATTTATACGACCTGAAATGGACACAGGAAGAAGATGGAGAAGTAGAAACTTTGGATCCCTAATTTTTGTTAGGTTTTGAGTTGTTAGAAATCTTAGATTCTACACTCTTAGATTTGCTACTTGAACCTACATTGGTTATGTCCTTAAGTTTTCCTGAATTATTACTAATGGGTGGAGTTTTCTTAACTACTGTTGTTGAGAGTGGTTTCTTAGGAGGCACTATGGTAGTGGAGGTAATGCTAGTTAAAGGGCATGTATTTCCATCTATAGTGAAGTTCCAACCTATAGGTTTCCAACTATATCCAACATTAGTGAAAACATTGCCCATAGGTTTCCAAACTTTCTTCTTTTTGCTCTTAACAGATTTAGATTTAACACACACATTTACATCATTAAGATAATAAAGAACACACAAATCATAAATTGCATCAAACATACTAATA
Source organism: Tanacetum coccineum (assembly GCA_026074375.1). NCBI lineage: Eukaryota > Viridiplantae > Streptophyta > Magnoliopsida > Asterales > Asteraceae > Tanacetum > Tanacetum coccineum. The sequence goes on from BQNB010003070.1 coordinate 85,189, forward strand.
ACGCCCAAATTATACATGTTTTCGGTGGCGTTATTTGTATATATTTAATCATTTCTCGTGAACTTTCAATACTTAATAGCATGAAATATGTGCAGGTTCACTTGAAGATATCCCGAGCTCAAACACAACAAGATCGAGTACCTATACACTTCGGGAACACAATATATAAGAAAAGATAAAGTTCAAGCTCAAAAGTGCAAATGTGCGCCGCACTTATCCCTTGTGCGCCGCACTTCTCCTCAAGTCAATAGAATTAAAGACTTAGTCAATTGAATGCATTAACTCCACAAGTACGCCGCACAATTTCCTTTGTGCGCCGCACTTTCTAATCTGACATTGAAGAATAAATGAAGACTTAAATACTACTGCATTAATACCCTAAGTACGCCGCACAAATTCCTTTGTACGCCGCACTTCTCCAAAAAACATTTAATTCCCTCGCATTTAATCACCAAGTACGCCACACAAATTTCCTTGTGCACCGCACTTTCACCTATCACTCAGCCTATAAATAGAGGACGAATTTCACACATTTCAAATCATCTCATACTTACAAACAACTAAGTATCCATCCTACAATCATCCTTCTATCCATTCTCCAAGCATAAACACCATATCCTTTGAAGAATCAAGATCAAATCACCAAGAACACCGAAGAACATCATACTAGTTTAGTAAAAGAATGAAGTTTGTTATCGAATCAGGTTATGTTATGAATCAAAACACACACTTATCCCCCTTATGAAGTCCTAAGCACTTTCTAAAGCATTCTCCAAGCATAAACACCATATCCTTTGAAGAATCAAGATCAAATCACCAAGAACAACGAAGAACATCATACTAGTTTAGTAAAAGAATGAATTTTGTTATCAAATCAAGTTATGTTATGAACTCCTTAGCCATGAGAGGCTAAATCTCTCATGACTACTCGGTGATGTTATGATAATGAATAAGTGTTTGGTATGATCATGATCTCTTTAATCTCAAGCTTATGTTGCGATCCTATTATATCCTATCTTACCGGTTTTGCTTATCAATCTTAGATTATATAATCATATATGTATAGGTCGAAAGACCCGTTATGATCTATGTGGTTTTAAAGATTTGTCTGTGATCTTTATCGTCTGTGTCGAGAAATCTACTTTCGTGAATTGATAAACAAAATAAGCTTTGATATATTAGAAGCTGGATTATTTGAGTGACACATTTGGTCTAGTTAACTAAATATAAGTCTTGAGTTAATCAAGTTAATTTGTGAAAATATTTTCTGACGAGAAATCCTTTTTATAAGTTAAAAGTTCCATCTTCGAGGTCTTAATCATTTCCAACACTTATGAATTATTTTAAACTATCCGAGAGTCATCTTTATTATCACTGGTAAAAAGTTATTTACAAAATTGTTAAAGTCTATTCTCTTCTGATTATTTGAATACTACTCAAATCCCTATGGACAACCTGGTCTTACCTAAAAGATTATACTATGTACGTGGGTTATACTTTTACCCGTGTGTTTCCCTATAATAGAAATTGGTATTTTTAGTCATTATAAATTTAAAGCTTTTGAAACACATCACATACATTCATTACATGTAGCACAAATAAGCTCAGAATTGGCATTTAAAACAGAATGCTTAACATTTGCATTATAGACAGGTTCAAAAACACAATTCTTATTATTTAAACTAGTTTTAACGCTCCTAAGGTGGTCTTATACTTTATTCTTCTGTTTGCTATTGGTTGGTCGCGATATCTTATTTTTCTTTGTATTGCCTGGAGGCTTTGATCTGCTAGCACTAGTAGAACTGATTACTCATGTAGAATGCAACAAAGGTTTGTTAGAATCCTTGGTTTTGCAAGAGTCTGCCTGTTTTTGTATGTTACTTGCGATGTACTAGCATCTGTAAACCTAACTTTCTTGTTTTTGTTTATTGGTGTAACTACAATCAGCTTCTCACTTTGTTTGAACTAGGACATGTAGCACTAACATAAACAAGCAACTCCTGAATTCGTGTAGCAAACTTACAGGCAGAATCTAAGTCACTATCTAAAGGCTTTAATGCTCTAGCGTGCTCAACTATCTCACAAAGTGTGTCAGCATGTTCCTTTATGTGTTTCAAATAGTCTATGTGTGCTTCCCTATTTTTTAACAATTTAGGAGAAAAAGGTTCTAAATCTATTTTATACATCCCTGGGGCAAATACTTTGGATATATTCTCAGATTTATTACACTCAGACACATCTTTTCCTTCTAAAGTAGCAATGTGGTCTTTCAATTTGCTGATTGAGTTGTTTTTTGCTTGAAGGTGAGCTTTCAAATCATTTATTTCAAAAAATGTAGGATACTCATGAGCAACCTGATTGTTTTGAGGTTGGTTATTCTAAAAACTTTTTTTATATTGTTGCATTTTGATTTCAAGAGAAATACATCGGTTTTCCATTCTGGCACATCTTTTTGAAAGTTCATTATAAACTGCCTTTTAACCATGTCGTTCTTTTTCAAAAGCTCAGCCTTAAGTTGTACACACTCAGAATATTCTTCGAGATAACTCTTTTCCATACTTTGATAATCAATAATTTTAGCTAAGGAATTCATAGCAGTATGCATAAGATCTTGAGAAATGATTAGCTTTAAGAGTCGATCATTTTCAAGTAAGAGTTCTTTCTATTTAATCTTAAAACATTTCCTCTCTACAAAACATTTATCTACCTCGGTTTCCATTTGAGTAAAAACTTCTTTCATGTCGTTAATTTCTTTTGCAAGACCTTGAGCAAACATGTGAAAATACTCTTTTAAAGTTTTAACAAAAGGTTTGACATCTTTTTCAAAAGCACCCCGAATGTGTTCAAACCCCCAAGTTTCCTCATTTTGACCAGTTACTTTGGTACGGACAGTGATAACTTCATCAAACTTATTAACATGACTTCTCATTTTATTAAAACTATCTTTGACCAAACTGGTTGTAGGAAGTTCACGAGGAATTTTCTTTAGAATTGGTTCTGGTTGAACCGGTGGTGTTTCAGAAACGGGTTGTGAAATAGGTAACCAAAATGCTTGTTCTGCAGAAAGTTGTTTTTGAGGCACAAAATGCTTAACAAAATGCTCAGACAATTTATTTAATGCAACATAATCAATGGGTGCAATAATAAATTTTTTGTTGTTTGCAATGGGATCATTTTGTTTAGCATGCATCTTTAACCTACTTTCTTCAGCCAATTCTAATGTTTCTTCAATGTCAATGACAGACAATGCATCATGTTGCTTAACAATTGTATGACCACAATACAATGTAGGTACTTTTCTTTGAGCTTGAGTCAGATATAAAGGATTTTGATAACCAAGTGTTGTTTTGTGACATTCATCGTAAAAGACTTGAGGTTTTGTTAACATATACATCGTTTGCATTGATTGACTCATTTTGTAAACCACATTATCTAAAGCCTTCTTTTTCTTTTCTAATTCAATGATCTCTTCGAGATATTTATCCTCTTTTGCCTTAGATTCCATTTTTAAAACATCAACCGTTGTTGACAAAGTCTTATGACTTCCAACGGTTGCATTGAGTTGTAGTTTTAAAGAGTGAATTTGGTTTTCAAACTCCGTAACCTTTGCATTTTTGTCAATAATTACCTTTCGTAATTGACTATTAATATACTTTTCTCTATCATTTAAATCAAATTTCTGTCTTTCTTTAAAAATTTTGATTTGTTCTTTATATCTTTCAAGCTCAGCAGTTAATGACTCATTTATGATTTTATTTTCTTTATCCACCTCATTACATTTAGCAACTTGATTATTTATCTCTTCAATCACACACATTATCATTGCTTCTTGTTGTGCAGAAGAAGAAGTATCTTGAACAACCACATTTTCAGTTTCTTTTAGATATTGTTCATATGAAATCATATTACTATCACTTGTTATGTCAATCTACGTGTCATTATTATAACCTGGTTGTTCAAAATACTGCGTGTCTTGCACATTTTGATCAATCTCATGATTATCTAGATAATTGTCATGAGTTGGTACCTCTGAGAGAACTTCTAAATCATATGAGGAAAGCTTAGCCATAAGGACAACACTTACATATGGAGCCTCATCACAGTCAGAATCAAATGCATCAAGGTCATCAGTTTGAAAAGCTACTGGAGTAGGAATTTCCTGAGATGCTTGGCTTATAGTAACTGTATCCCCATTATCTGCTAAGAATTCCATTTGTTCATCATCCAAGACAACCTATGATTCTAAAGCTTCAGCAAGCATCGCCTTCTCTTTAAACCATGCTGAATTCCTTGGACTTTTAGGTTTGGTACACTGTCTTGCCATGTGGCCTTCCTCTTGATAGTTGTAGCAACTAATAGCCTTTGCCTGATGATGTGTCGTTGTGTGGTGTTTATTTATGATAGTTCAAGTTTAAAATTTATATTTTGTTGACTTAACCAAAAACAATACTTTAACAGGCAGTGTACCCGGTCGATGGTAGATTCGTGGTAAGTAGGGTGTCGAACACTTGAAGCAAGGTTAATTCTCTCAATTTATTTATATTTTGGTTTATCTAATCTAAGTCAAACCTATGCTAATCCTATGTTAGTACTAATCCTAATTCTAACAGTAAAAGGGGGGTTTCAGCCTGAGAGACTGGCACAGGTTTGTTTGGTGACTACAATCAATTCAAGACACTTTAACCCACACAAGCGAATTAGCAGAAAATAAAAGAGCGGTCGAGCCTTATGATAGAAAACTGTATTAGCCATTATTAATTCGATTAGAAGTTGGTTTGTTTATTCAGTGCAATGATTACTTATCTCGAAGAGGCATATCATTCTTAGACTTAGGCGGGACTTCATCCTAAGACCTAGACACATTAATTCTATCATAATTAAAGCATCCGCATAAAGCATCCTTATTACTTGATTATAATCTATCTTAGGGATTAAAGCAATGGTGATCTTGTTAAACCCTAGCTCATAGAGACTTTACCCACTTACTGCTTAATGGTAATTTATACACTAGTAGTCCACTTGTCCAACTATCTAATGGAATCAGAACATTATTTGTTGAATTATCTAGATTCACCTACTAGTCAACATGTTCAATAAACCAAAGGCAATTTCTGTTAACTAGTTAAGCCAGAAGCGTATCATTAGCACGATTTTAGAAGGACGATACTTGTGATCCTATGATTCTAGATGTATAAACTACTATATGGAGAGCTATCCTGGCATCTAGATAACTTGGTCTGTATCACTAGATCCAGTTGAATGATAGATCGCATACAAAAGCACGTAAACAAGTATAAATTGATAAACATAAACAAGCATGCAACAAAAAATTAAGCAATCGAGATATAAACAAAACCAAACATTCAGATCTTCATAATAATGGCTAATACCCAAAGGTATTAGCCTTCAAACATCATAATTAATACAAGAGTAATTGTTTTAGCCAAGGCAAACTAACCGAGTTAACGACTGATACCAAAAACTAAACGATTACAAAATTATAAGAAATTACACGTTGTCTTCTATGGATTGAAATACGTTGCAAGACCTCTTCTGCTCTTTTTCTCCTCTAAAAATCGAATTTTATGGTTTAGGTATCAAGAATATGATTTAGCACACTTAAAACTCGTTTTTTGAGTATTGTATTTATAGGGTCTGGAAGTCGGTTCGATACGGCGTATCTAAGGGATTAGATACGGCGTATTAGAGTTTCTTAGAGTATGGACCACGTTTGATATCTTCCAGAATATTCACATACTATATCTTTAATACGGCGTATTGACTTCTTCTGGATACGGCGTATTGATCTTCTTTCCTTTGTGGTCTTTGGTGAGTGCAGGCACGGATACGCTGTATCTTCCTTGATGGATACGGCGTATTGGTCTTCAGAATAGTAATCTTCAAAATATCTTCATTTAAGCTCCAAAATGCGTGCCTTTTGCTAATATTCACCAAGTACTCCGTAATTACTGCAATTCTCAAATATAAACGATTAAGTAACAATTCTTTGCAATAATTATATAAAATGGGTTAAATACATGGGATAAATGATGCTATAAAATAGACGTTATTTGATGTCATCACCTGACCTGCTGTGTTAGTTCCCCCATTTCTGTTAACCCCTGTCATTGTAGCATTACTCCTAGTACCACTGCCTGTATACCCCTGAGTCTGTCTCCCCTATAACTCTTCCATCTTGGATAGTTTCCTGATTCCTTAGGTTAGACGAGGTTCTAAGCTGATTGTTGGTTGGTGGATATCGAGAAGTAAATGATGTGCTAATGAAAGCCATTGCCTTGTTGAGACAGGCAATTGGATCATCAGTAGGGAGAAATGAAGGGACAACAAGTCCTGAATCCATTAGTGGAAATGATGCTTGTGGTGGTTGATGAATAGCAGGTACTTGGTAGGATTGATGATGAACCACTGATGAATGGTTCAGAACCGGTGCCTGGTAAGATCGTTGCTGAACCATGGGTACATCATTCAATTGCTGTTGGGCATGAGGTGAGTAGTATTGTTGAGCAAAAGGTGAGAGTGGTTGATGATACTGAGTCTGATTGGAATAAGATGGAGTGTTAGCCTTTATCTTTCACATACATACATACGAAATATAAGAGATTTGAGAGAGAGAGAGAGAAGTTTAGAAAGAGAAAGAAAATGAGAGAAAAAGGAAGAATGGTTGATTACTAGGAAGAAAGAAATGAGAACCAACACCCTTCACCTTGTGTGGTGAAGGGTATTTATAGCACAAGAGGAGATAAAACCCTAAGTTGGGACGTATGGCCTTAATGGACCAATCTAATGGGCTTTAGCCCAATACCTAGGCCCACTTAGCTTTTAAAGACATTCCCAAAAACTATGTTTTCCTATACAAGGCTCGGGAAATATAATGACCATCACTTTACATAAAAACACGGCTAACAATCTCCCCCTAAGGGGTGGTCATTGAATTGTGGATCACTTCTTGTGACGTCTTGAGTCTTGGAGCCTTGTGTTCTTGGGAATTCTTTTTGAAGATCCTTTTGCATGCTTGTGATCTTGGATCTTGATCTTTAACTTGATATCTTTTGACAAAATTCTTATATCGCGGTCTTTGGCCTTGATTTATCTTGACTCCTGAGATCTTTAAATCTTTATCCTTGAATCTTTATGTTGCCTTGCGATCTTGTGTCTCCACCCTCATGCTCAAGGTCTTGAAAGCTTGCTAACAATCTCCCTCAACATTTTCTTTGACATGATTACTTGTACCCATATAATGAAAGGAGTAGTACTTGATCCACTTGTAAAATATATCTTTGTTATTGTCCGACAATCTTGTCGATAATGTTCTTTTGAGGAAGTGCTTGTACATCAGAGATTGTGGAAGACTTTAACACATGTACTTGAGCTTTCATCATGTATTTATCTTTTTCGATTGAGCATGAGGTAATGAATCTTGACTCAGCTAGAATGAGGTTGTAACGCCGTCACTTATACCTGAAAATTAATGTTAGTGATAAATAGCGGATATAGACGAATATGGCTTTGTCATTCGTCATAGTTCGGTTACAGTAACCTCCGGTTCTGTGAGGACCAATTTACAGTATATAATAATGTACCCGTGATCAGGTAGATTCAATTTGAGAAAAATCTCCTTGACAGGGTTTCCAACTTGAAGTGTTGGATCATCTAACGCAGATGTATTAGATTCACCGTACTTGCTTGTTCTCATTATGAGAACATCTCAAAGCAGACAACACGATAAGAGTAAATCAGATAGTTACTATCTTTCTGATTGAGTCGTTAATTCATATACTGGACCAAAATCAATATCCAGTTGACACAAGCTTGATTCATTTAGAATCTAGCAAGTTACCTATCGCAGAGATGTTTGATGTTGACTCTGGAATGATTTCCATTCATCAATGTGAGTACTAAAGAGTATCACTCTGAATGTTCTGGCAATTATCACAAGAATAATTTGTAGGACTCTTTGATACCAAATGTTGTATAATGATGTACAACAATTTGTATATTGGAATTTGTGTCCTAGTGAGATTTTTGATTGATCTCGATGGCTCTAGACTCTAGAAGTGCACATTTGTTATTTGGTAATCGAAGGCTGGAGCGGACTGCTACCTTTTCAATATCTACGATCCTGAAGTGAGAAAGTCGATAGAATCGTGTTGTTCTTCCTGAGAAATGAAACAAACTTCTTTTGAGAGAAGCCTGTGTAGCTGGGATGGGTTGTGCTTTGCATCACTGGGTCCCTGATGACTTGTCTTCAATACCATAATCATTATTGTGATTACCGATAAATTATGCATTGACCCAGTTTCTGCCTAAAGTTTTATGGAGGGCTTCTTTCTTTACACCCTTTATCCTTACATTTATTTTTAATTCTTCAACCCTTTCAATGTTAAACCAACGCGTCCTCATTATCACCTTGTTGGGTTTGTTCCAGTGATAACTCATGCCTTGGATAATATTTTTCCCAATCTCACTTTACTCCTTTTTTTCAATCATACCTAAGGACTTCTACTTTATCTAGTGGAGTGTCCCTGGGTAGATCCCTCTAGTTCTGGCTGGACCATGGAACAAAGATGCCTAACCTTAACCGTCTTATGACTCCTTAAGAAACAACAGTTGGTCGGTCTTTGGGTATTGCCATCAAATCCATAAAACCATTTGAAAAATCAATCAATGTGTTTGTGAAATCATTTGAGACATTGAGAGTTTTCAGAGTTACCAAAAAGCTCCCCCTATACATATCCATCATATTATAAAAGATTTTTACACATGCGAGGTCAGGGAACGCACTTATAGATTGAAGATCGTATCCATATAAGATTTATTAATCACTATTCTCCCCCTCAAAATTGCATATGTGTTGACAATTTTTGAATTATTAGTGAATTAAAAAACAAGTTAATGTCTGGTTATTCACATGAGTCTAACTAAGTCTTAGGAGAACAAGAGTGCATGCAGAATGAATCTTATTATTATACTTCCCCTCAATAATATATTAGAGTGAAAACTTGGAGTGGGAGTTTGTTGAGCACACAATTTTTAAAGAATTTGAAATTTCTTTTTGAAAATATCTTGAAAAAATTTGTGCTTAATAGGAAAATGAGTTTATATTTATCTTATTAATTAACATTTTCTTGGTGCTTTTCTTGAGCATTCAAAACGTTGAATGTTTATACGATAATGCTCAAGACTGAAAAGATTTAAACTTCCCGTTGTTTAGGATAAATGTACATAAATGAACATTTTCCTTTCTTTGGAGACCGAGTCCTAAGCTGACATGTACTTAGAAGTCGTAGAGAAAATTTGAAGAGACATGTTTTGAAACTTTTTGAAACTCTCGCTCGAACTTCGTTTACACACACATGTCAATATTAATCAACATTTTTAGGTGTGTAAATATTGTCGATTGTCGAGAGACATGTCAGAGAAGATTATTTTTTGTATTTTTGGAAAAAAAATTGATTTTGTATTTTGCTTTTATAGGTTTTATGATTTTGTATTTGTTTTTTCAAATAATTATATACAAGAATTACTGTATTTTTGCAAGACGTTCAAGCTCAGGTGGAGACAAATTACGCATACCAAGGTGATGAACCAAATAATTAAACCTATCCACTGAAAGGGCTTTGGTAAAGAGGTCGGCCAATTGGTAATCAGTCTTGACAAAAAACTTTTCAATCGTACCTTTTTCTATGTGTTCCTTGATGAAATGGTAGCGGACTGCGATGTGCTTGGTTCTCGAGTGTTGTACCGGGTTGCAGGATATGGCTATGACTGATTTCGAATCACAATAGATAGGAATCTTGTTGAAGTGAAAGCTATAATCCGTTAATTGTGTCCTCGTCCAAATAACTTAGGCACAACAGGCGGATAGAGACACATATTCTACTTCCGCGGTTGACAGCGATGTACAGTCTTGTTTCTTTAAGGACCAACTGACCAGCTTTTCGCCTAGAAATTGAAGTCTACCAGAAGTACTCTTGAAGGTGTCTTTACATCCTGCATAGTCAACATCTGAAAATCTAGTTAATTCAAAACCATAATCATTCATAAACCAGAGATCCATATTAACAGTTCCCCAAAGATAACGAAAGATCCTTTTAACCTTCTTGAGGTGCTTCTCGGTTAGCTTAGCCTGGTACCGAGCACATTAGCAAGTATCATGTACAATGTCCGGTCTGCTTGACGTAAGATACATTAGGGAACCAATCATGCTACGATATTTCGTTGCATCGACTAGAGTCCTATTCTTGTCAAGGTCAAGCTTGTCTTTGATCTCCATTGGAGTTCCAACGGGATCACAAGTTTCCATTTCATATTTTTTAAGGATTTCTAACATATAGTTGGACTGGTTTATAAAGATGCCACAGGGGGATTAGTTAACTTATAAACCAAGGAAAAATGTCATTTCCCTCATCATCGACATTTCGAAGCGGCTTTTCATAAGGTCAAAAAATAATTGTATATATCTAGGGTTTGTAGAACCAAAGATAATATCATCAACTTATACCTATACCACAAGGATGTCGTCATCGAAATGTCTTATAAACAACATAGGATCAATGGTGCCTTTGAAGAAGTAATTCTATAGGAGAAACTTTGACAATTCGTCGTACCACGCCCTTGGTGCTTGCTTTAGCCCATATAGTGCCTTCTTAAGCTTGTAGACATGGCTTGGATGATCAACATCAATGAAACCTTAAGGTTGACACACGTACACGTCTTCTTTTAACGTACCATGCAGGAATGCAGTTTTCACATCCATTTGGAATACAATGAACGATTTGTGTGCAACATATGCCAAAAATATCCTAATAGCTTCCATCCTAGCAACCGAAGCGAAGGATTCTTCGAAATTGATTCCTTCCTCTTGGCGGTACCCTCTCACGACAAGACGAGTCTTATTTCTAATGACCGTGTTTTCTTCATCATGCTTATTTTTGAATACCCATTTCAGAGTAAGGGCTTTTATGTTGTTCGATAGAGGAACTAACTCCCATACATCAAGCCATTTGAATTGAAGAAGTTCTTCTGGCATTGAATTAATCCATGCAGGGTCAGTTATAGCTTGTTTGACATTTGATGGTTCCATAGTGCTTACAGTCAGAGCGTACATACACATGTCACCATTAGTTCGCAACTGATTTCTTATCAAAACTAGTCATGAGGGTTCTCCTATCACTTGTTCCAGAGGGTGATCCTTATTCCAGTGATATTCATTAGGGTATGGTTGGTAAAAGGTATGCATGTTCGATTGATCCACATAATGAGAAGATGATTCAGCAGAATCTGTAGACGGGGTAGCAAAAGGATTTACAAACGTATTTCCATCGCGCATGGCATTTGAAACATTGTCAGCAACAGTTTCAGGCTAGAAGGGAGCTTGATCATCTTGTTAATGAGCATGTTGTAGTTGTGGTTCTAGCTCGTCAACATCCTGTAAAGATTTTGGAATATCTGCCGCTTGAGAAGATGAATTAGTTGGAGTTGGTGTGGTGTCTGCTATTTTTGTAGTTGCCGTTAGAGTTTGAAGAACTTGATGTGCTTGAGCAGCAGGAGAAGTTCTTGTCGCAACTGATGGTTGACCACCAATATAATCATCATACATAGCTTCAAACAGTAGATCCAAATCACGTTCAGTTGGTTTTTGAGATAATATTGTTGACGGAGCATAAGTAAGATCGAGTCTTGAACTAATTTGTCCAGAAGTCATGCTTTGAAGCCTGGGTTTTGAACTGCGTTATTCAAAAGCCATAGCTAAAAGCTCATCAAAAGTGACGTTCATCGTCTCCATGATCTTCTTTGTCCTTCGGTTGTACACTCTGAAAGCACAAGAGTTTGTAGAGTAGCCAATGAAAAATCCAATATCACTTTTTGCACCAAGATTTCCAAGATCTTCTCGATCATTCTTGGGGTAACAAAGAGCCCCGAATACATGTAGAAAGGAGATATCCAGTTTTCTGCCATTAATAAGCTCGTATGGTGTTTTGTCAAATCGACGATGAATTATGGAGCGGTTTTGAGTATAGCATGCAGTAGCAATTGCCTTAGCCCATAAGAATAACAGAGCACACAAAAAATCAACATTGTTCTAGCAGCCTCTACTAACGTACGATTTCTGCGTTCCACAACTCCATTTTGTTGAGGTGTCCTAACAGCCGACGCTTGGTGAGAGATGCCAACACTTTTGAAGTATTCTTTAAGCACTTGATTCTTAAATTCTGTGTCATTGTCGGTTCTTACGATGACGACTGAAGCTTGCAGAAGAACAGTAATTTTCTTCAGGAAGGTTTTGATGACTTCTGGTGCTTCATCTTCAGATCTGAGAAAGTGTACCCAAGTATAACGAGAGTAATCATCCACAATCACCAAAATATACCGCTTTCCATTTATGCTTTCGACTCTCATCGGACCACACAAATCCATATGAAGAAGGTGTAACCTCTGTTTTGAATTTGGAATAGGCTTGGGTGGGTGAGATGCCTTTTTGCTTTTTCATTTCTCACAGGAAGGACAAAGGTGTTCTTTATGGTATCGGAACTTTGGAAGACCGGTGGCGAGATCATTTTTGGCAAGGTCATTTATGGTGTCAAAATTGAGGTAGGATAATCTTTGATGCCATAACCAAGACTTGGTAGAAGTAGCTCCAGCAATGAGACAAATTGGAGATACAGAGGCCATGTCATAGAGATTGATAGTGTAGAGGTTTGTTGTACGGTTTCCTTTCAACAAATCAACTCCTTCAAGATTTCGGACATAGCAAGTATTCCTTCGAAAGGCGACCTCTAAATCTGAATGGCAAAAGTGTCCAACCGAGAATAGGTTGTGCCCCAAGCCCTCAATGAAATACACCCTTGTAATCAGAATATTTCCCCATTGAAGATCGCCATAACCCAGAATTGCAGCAATATGATCATTCCTTAATCAAACAGTTCCCAGAAACTTCCAGACAAAATTAAGGAGAAGCTTTAAATTTCCTGTCATATGCTTGGAACAACCCGAGTTGACGCACCATAAACAAATTTGGACAACTTGCCAAGAAAAGAGGTAGAATTTAGAAACCGTTTGCTAATAGGTTCCTGAGGGTTAGAAGTACATGCATTATCACCATTAGAATTGTCGGATTGACACTTAGAGACCCTGAATTTTATTATTTTACCATTACAGTCAAAAATTCTTCTAGTTGGTGACCACCTATGGCAAATACTAGGTTCACTAGGTGTAGGTAAAGCAAGTCTTTCTTTGGAGCCTACTTTCTTAGGTTTCTTAACCTTTGGCTTTTGTTTCTTTTGATGTTCAATGTTTGAAACATTAGCACTTTGTTTATTATCACGAGAATTCATGTCATTCACATAATTAAGCACACATACATCATGATTAGTAGTAATTAAACATTGCTTACACATAACACAAACAACTTCAGAGCTAGCAATCTGAATAGCAAGTTTAATGTTTTTACATTCAGATGAAATATGTCTTTTATTCTTAGAAAGCAGTAAATTCCTATGGTGTTCTTCTACTTCAACTTTTTTATTCTTCATGCCACTACTTTTAGACGCATAGGGGACCCTAAACTTCTTTGTATTGCTCCTAGGCTGTGGTCTTCTGGTCTTAGCAGTGTTGTCTACTCCTGTAGAAGATGAACCGTTTGAATTAGAATTTACATATTTCTTATGAATGATACTTGGTTGAGAGACAGTGATTGGTTTTGTCCTAACGCTTGTTCTAAGAGGTTTGTTAGGCACGGGCTTTTCTTTCCCAGAAGTCTTAAAAGGATTAATCCTAAACATTCTTGGGGCAATCACTTTGTCATTTTTCACAACAATGGATTCTCGTGTGGAAGGTGCCGAGTTTGAAGTGACTGGTTTAAGCAAAGCATTTGTCTCATCACCCTTGAGAGAAACCATAGATTTTGGAAAAGGAGTTACAGAATAAAGTTTTGGTTGAGAATAAGAAGGTGATTTTCCCAAGATTGATTGCTTTGAAAACTGAGTGTTTACACTCGTACCTTTGGTTGTGTTCTATTGTTCAAAAACCTTATCAAATAACTAGGCTCTTAACTTCGTATTTTCATAAATTATATCATTTAATTTGTTTTGCAAAGAGTCAGTTATTCCTTTTGTTTGAGCCCGTGTCACATTGATAGAGTCAAAGAGATTCTTATAGGTGGTCTTAAGATGAGCATTTTCCTTTGCATAATTCTTAACCTGAAATTCTAAGGACACGTTCTCATCTTCCAGTTTATGAGACAAATGGTCAAGGGTATTTGATGCACACTGAGTATTACTACTCTTACCCTTGAGATCTCCCAACTGAGCTTGCATCCGTTCGATTTGGTTTTGCATGTCATTATAGGCTTTATCATATGAAATTTTATCATATTTGCATTCCTCACATTTTTATACCAATCATTTCAAATAGTAGCATATTCTTTTTCCTTTTTGATAATGCAAGATTCAAGTTTTTCTTTCGTACGATCAAGCTCAGTATGGAGATCGGATGTATCTACAACAAAATTATTTTGCACAATAGACACAATATCTTGACTAACAACTGCTCTCAAGAGACGTTCGTTTTCGATTTCTAAAACCTTTATCTTATCAAGAGAATCGTCATCTTCCTTTGCAAGAGATTTGAAGTCTCGAACAAATTTGGTTGCTTCTTTCACAAAGTGATTTTCGAAATTTTGTACCCTGGCGTCAACTTGGTTAACAATAGGAACAATTTCGTCTTTGAAAATCTTGTGAATCTCTTGATGAGTTGAGGATGACAAATTTGTAATGTTTCCATTCATTCTATGTTTAACAACACGTTGAAGTGTCACGAGGGTGTCTTTTACCTCATTTAGGAATTTCTGGGCAACACTTGGAGTATTATCCGAAGATTCCTCATCAGGTATTGAAAATGATTTTGAAACATTGGCCATTTTGGCAGTATTTGAAAAATAAACTTGTTCACGTGACTTAGCCTTTTGAGAAACAAAAACCTCATAAAGTTTATTAATTTTTTCATAATTTGCCGGTTTTATTTTTTTGTTCAATTGTTTCATTTTCAAATGACTCTCTTGAGAAAGTTGCAGTGTCTCCTCCGAATCATACACAACAGGAGGATCATGATTTTCTAATAATACTCTGCCATTATACAGACTCTGTTGTTTTTGCTGAGCTTGTTTGAGATAATGAGGATTTGGATAACCTAAAGCCATTTTCAGTTCAGTGTGGTAAAACGAGTCTGGCTTAGCTGTAACATGTGCATCATTTAAATCGATTGACCATGTTTTACCAAAATGTTATCTAATTCCTTTATCTTTTTCTCAAGTTCAATTTGTTTATCAAGAAGTTCGTCTTCACGAATTTTGAAATCAGACTTCAATTGTTTATTCTCTTGTTGAAGGTAAGAAATAGTTGATTTTTATTTTGAAAGCTGGTTATTTAAATTTGCAATTTCCTCATTCAAAGTCGTTATTTGTTTAGCAGAACTTAAATGTAAAGCATTTATCTTTTTAGTAAGACATTGTTCTTGATAAATAGACTTTTGATAACCCTTTTCAAGTGTGTCATATTTTTCTTGATTGATTTCAAAACATTTTCCTTAACTCTTATATCTAGCAAGCTCAGTGGTCAAGTCAGCATTGGTTTCCCACATTTTGCGATTGACCATGTTGACTCTTTCAACTTCAGTGGCTAAATTGTTATATAATGATTCAAAATGAGCACGTATTTCCTCAGTAGTAGCAGGATTTTGATCTATTGTTCCTCTACTTTGTTCCACACTAGAAGCATCAAGGATAACATTACTGTTATTCTGGTGAATTTGGTGTGGTTCTGAAATGGGCTCGAGTAGCTCAGTATACTGCTCTTCCTGAGTAAACATATTAAATATCTCATTATCATAACAATTGTAAGAATCAGGTACCTCAGATGTACCATCTAAATCATAGACGAGAGTTGTGCCAATCTGCTCGATGTCGATGCTTGCTGCAAATTAGCCATTAACACACAGTTTGCATTGACGTCCTCAATCTCATCAATATTCCTTGCAGCAGCCATTAAGTTAAATTCTTTAGCTTGGAGTTGGATCCCTGCCTCTTCCTTTTGAGCAATCAGCAACAGTGTCTAAAGATAAGCATCATCCCTTCTCCTTGGTCTAACTGTATAGTTTCTAGCATAATGACCCAATCCTATATAGTTGTAACACCTTATCTGATTCCTATTATTCCCATTTGCATTAACCTCAGCCCGTGCTGCTACAACATTGCCATTCCCATTTTGATTTGCATTATGATTAGCAATCGGAGGAGCAATCCCTGGAACAACAATAAGCCCATTCTGATTCTCAACATTTTGAACTCCTGGATTCTGAACTGCATTCTGAACAACCTGTAACAATCCGTATTTTTGATCAATGAACGACGTCATTTAATTCACTATTTTTTTTTATTTTTTTTCTCTCGTGCGCGTTTACTTTAATTCTCATCACATAATTAAATCACGTAAGCTAAAATTTTTCACTTAACGAATAAAACAAGAGAAATATGATTTTTATACACTATTTCCTGACATGAATAGTGTTGGTTCGTTTTTAATAAAACTTTTGGCGAAACATTTTTAGAATAATATTTATATGAGTTTTAAATTTATAAATATTATTTTACGAGACGATTGACCCACTTAAACGATAACATTTTACCAACGATAGAAACATTATTTTTGTTTGAAAGTAATGATTTACTTATTATGTTTTATTATTTTTATCGGATACGTAAAGTGTATACGTTTCGCGATAAATTAAGTTTAGGTATTCCTGGAACCGTAAAATATTTTCTACGTTTCAACAAATACCTATTTTTATTTTCAATGCTCAAAATTTATAAAACTTTACCCACATTTACCACTTGGGCTGAAATTTACCTCAAAAGAAATAAGCTAGATCATACACTCTCAAGTATACACATTTTTTTTCAAGCAACTTGGTCTTGTACATCTTTTACTCATTAAAACCTAGCTATGATATGTTTCCTTGACCAAGATGGTCTTCCTTAAGACCATGAAGTTGTCTTGGACCACTATTGCATACTTTTGACTAACTAGGCTTATATATACAAGTTTCATGCAAGAGAGACATCTATAACACTAAACACTTAGTAAAATTTTCACAAAATCTCTTCCTTTTCTCTCATTTAGCTCACGGCAAGAAACAAGCCTCCAACCAAATCCATACAAAATTTTATACAACCTATACACATCTATACACATCCATCCTAAGATATTCTAAGGTGTTTCCAAGCATTGGATTACCTTTTTCAAGTATTAATCAAGAAAAGTGAAACTAGGGTTTTATCTTGGAAAGCTAGGGTTTTCATTGTGCAAGCTTTGGATTTCTATCTAAACAAGGGTTTAGATTACTTTGTTCATCATCATCATACATCATAAGGTCTACTAGAACCCTTTATGTTCTTATAGTTTTCATTTCTATGCATATGTTATTTCTATTTTAGTTGAATCACCATTTAGGATTTTATCATGAAAATGGAGTTTATACTTGAAATGATCATTTTGTACACTTTTATATATGTTGTGGTATTACTTATATCATATTAAAAAGGATGAGAAAAGAATGTACCATGTTAATTTGGTGTAAAAATGATTAAGTATAAATTAGGGTTTTTATGGTTTCTTAATATGTTTCAAGTTAAAGAAATACATATGACAAGTTAAGGTTAATTATGGACTTATGTTAATGTTGTATGATTATTAATATAAGAATATAAATGATGAGAAGACTTGTACACACATGGTTTTTATGTAAAATAACTATATATAAAAACTAGTGATTTATGGTTAATTATAAAAGTTATGGTTTATTATGTAAAATAAAGGACTTGTAATGTTGGGACAAAAAGGACCTTGATGGACCATGGACATAATAAACATATGATATATGACATATATAAAATATAAGGCACATATGGGACTTTTGGTGAAATACAAAATGATAAATAAAGGAAACAAAGGTTGAAAATGGACTTATCAAACTAGCACCAACATTCTGTCCAAAATTGTGTATAAGACATACTTATAATATGTTTTTATAAGATAATACATTTCACGATGATTCCGAAAAGGTAAGAAACTTGTCAAACGGATTAATAACGAAAAAGTTACGTTAAAAACGAGTTATACGACTATAAAAATAAATATGTATCTGTTGTGAACAGTAAAATCACTATTCATCAGAAAAACTCAAATTTTGAAATGTATATATTATAACTCGGTCTTACTACCGAAGGCGTGGACTAAAAACGCGCGAAAACGTAATTAGAAACGATGAAGTATCCGCCCTTTTATACTAAAGTATACATTATAAACGCTTATTAACTTTATAATTATGTTTTCACTAAACCGATTAGAACGGTGATGTAGCTATGAAGAATCAAATTGGTATTAGTTATTCAAAGTACTATATTACTAACGTAGTTTCATACTGAGCCTCTTCGGGGTGGCGTGTCGCCGATTTGTTGGATTTTACGATTTACAGTGTCCTATCTTCCTCCATACGTAACTACAATGACCTCTATAATAAAGATAGAGCCCAACTGATAGTATGATGTAGCTATAATACGACCCTATAAATAACAAAGTTTTTAGACTCTAACGACCTAATATTGGATTAGGTTGCCTTCGGATTCCTTCATGACGCATTTTTCTATTGTGAATACTTGTTGATTACCATTCACTCAAGGTGAGTTCGTAGCCCCTTTTTCTACTACTTGCTTTATTAAATACGGGGTGATACATGCATGATTTCTTGGACACAATGTGTTTTCAATACTGTATGCTATTATCCAGAATACATTATAGCCTATTACCGTATTGCCATTTTAATCCCCTTTTTATCATGACCATTAATTACCTGTTGGGTGTGACGCTAGTTGTTATGGATAGATCAATCAGGACTGACCAATGACCCATCTGGGCAGGTTTACTAGTTGACCAAAATTGACCATTTAAGCATTGAAGAAAATTCGTAGGATGTTTGGCAACATCTGTATTGAGAAAATTCGTAGGATGTTTTTGTAACATCTGTATCCGTGTTGGGGCACAAACCTCGAGTACTGGTTTGTTTACAGTTTATTACGTTAAGGTTCGGTGTCATGAGCTTAGGGCAATAATACAATGTGTTTGACAATTGAATGTGTTCATAGTCAACTAATTACATAAATCTTGTGGTCCCCACAGCTATTCCTGATAAACCCTATGAATTCACTCAATAAATTTGTTGACGTTTTTAGCATGTTTTTTAATCTCAGTGGGGAGGCATAAGCTTAGATGGGAGCCGTGACGGATATCTATTAGAGGGATTCTGATTTCTTAAATTCAATGAAACTTTTGTCTTATAAAATCTTAATGTCTTTTAAATAAAACTATGGGACCTAACGTGAAAACTCTTATCTTTTGTAATGACATCGAATGAAACTTATTTTTAACGTCTATTTAAGGTCGTTTTCTATATCTTGATTTTTGTACTTTGATGTAGCACCCCATTGTTACCTTTCCGCTGCGACCCGATTTTGAGGGTGTTACATGCAGTGTACATGTAGCATATTTCACTTGATACTTCGGTGGACAATTACTGATATTGAACACACTCTCCATTTTCTTGAACCAGCGGGTCAATCCGACAACGCCTTCAGTTCCTGAGAAATTATGTGGCTTGCACTTCAAGAAGTCTTGGAAAGTGCACTCTCGAGCCACTGGCATGAAACCTCCATAGTTCATACCATGATTCCCATTTCTATTTCCATTTCTGTTTTCTCCATTCCCTCCATTTCCATTTCCTCCATTTCCTCCATTTTCATTTCCTCTGTTTCCTCCATTTCCATTTCCTCCGTTCTCGCCTTCTTGTTCATCCCCATTCTCATTCAGGGGTTCAAGGGTCCTTGCGGCTTCACGAGCTTCCATCTCTTCAGCTACTCGGCGGGTAACCAATTCTTCAACTTCCTCGTAAGTCACGGATGCTCCGGATCGGGTGTTAGGCATCTTCCTACAACATATCAATATAACACTCGATGAGATTTCTAGGTGATGCGAGATCACTAACGGTATTAAATAAAATTTATGGTTAATCACATAGAAATACACGATCGAAATATATTCATGGAAATCCCATAATGCATGATACACATAGCATAAGTAAATCAAATTATGACATCATATCATAGATAAATACCAATTTTATATCCTTGAACATTAGTGATTACATCATAACGTTTCAAAATACAGAAAATACGAGTTCTAACACTACGGTCATCACTAAACGCTACTACTCAATACTGCAATACTAACGAACATCTCTAAGGACGATAGCCTATGTGCTTCCTAGCACACGCCTTAAGTCTGCCGACCCTCACTCGGTCATAAAATCGAAGTCGTCGCATCTGCCTCAACTCTCTCTGCATATGTGACATGCCGCGCTGGAGTCGGTCAACTCTCTGACTCTTAACACTCACGGTGCCTCTAAGCCTCCTGTTATCCCTCTCTAACTCAGCAACCCTCTTAGTCAAAGCAGTGACTGCCGACTCAACCCAACAATCCTAATTGTTCCCCTGCTCTCTCATATAGAACTTCCTCAATAGCCTGAAAAAACTATGGACTGGGATAGCCTGAAGTTGTGATCAGTACGCATCTGAACCAAATCTCCCAATGTCTCATACATAACCTCTACTGCTCCCTCCTAAGTAGGCTCAGGAATATCCTCTGGCATCACAGGATGTGTCACCCTCTCAACTCTGACCTCAACCGGGCCTCTCACACCCGTCTCTGTCTCATCTCGATCCAACAATCCTCAACTACAACTCTAAGCAACAACCCTCTATCCCTAAGAGCATCTTCTGCGTAAGCAATACACTCGTCAATCTCCACCTGAATATCTGAACAAGTATCAACCTCTAAGTGCGGGAGGCTCATTACTAACCCTGACAATAGCATCATCCCTCAAACTAATCTCTCTACATCTGCCAGATAACCAGAATCCTTAATTCTCTTAGGTGATGGTATCAAATCAGCACGGACAGGAGATAAAGCTTTGGATACATGTGATAATACAGGTACAGACATCGTGGGAGACCTACGTCTCTTGCGAGATGGCCCCGCAGAAGTACTCGATAAATCAGGAGAAGAATGATCTTACAATGAGTGCCCCGATGAAGAATCATATGAAGCATCTGAATGAAAATCTGATGATGTCTCAGATGATGAATCTGAAGAAGAATCTCGAGCTGAATCATCTGGAGAAAAATAATCTGATGAAGAATGATCAACAAGATGTCCTACAGCAAGCTGCGGAACAAGAAATGGTCCAACCCTCTTCCTCACAGTCATCATATGTATAGGCCCATTAGGAATAGGATGTCTAGGTGATAGAATCATAACCCGACGACGAGGTATGATAGGTGATCTCTGGGTAGAAAGCGTAATCTC
Organism: Tanacetum coccineum; assembly: GCA_026074375.1. Classification (NCBI taxonomy): domain Eukaryota; kingdom Viridiplantae; phylum Streptophyta; class Magnoliopsida; order Asterales; family Asteraceae; genus Tanacetum; species Tanacetum coccineum. The sequence goes on from BQNB010003070.1 coordinate 106,680, forward strand.
TGTGAAAGAACTGTACCATAGGGAGGTGATGGGTGGTGTATCTGGTGTATCATTGTATGTGGTGTCATCAGCCGATGATAAAAATGGTCAGATAGCTGGTAATGGTGGTATATGGTCTGATGATGGATCTCAGATCGGATCAAACTCGAATCAGATGCAGGTGAGTAATCAGGAGAGCTGGTGTATAGTCTAGGATGGTGGTATAGTAGGTTCTATGATAGGTGTCTCTGTGGGCATCACTGGTCTGAGTAGAGCGTGTGGAGTAATCACGTGTGGTGTTAGGAATAGTAAAAGGGATAGTACCGAAACAGGATCCTAAGATCGTCAGCAGGTTGTCTCACGCTAACCTCTGAGAATCCGAGAAATCGAGATAACAACTGAAAAAGCCATAACCTGGCACAAGCAAAGTATGTCATATTAATCATCTTTATCATCAATCATGCATGATGCAAAAATATGAATGGGTGAAATGGGTAACTGGATGAATGCAAAAAAAATAATGAATGATCATCCATCACGTCATATGAAAGATAAAAAAGAAATACACCTAGAAATATTAGATATACTTTAGTATTTAATAACGTATATATTATTTACGAAGTACTTAGTTATTTAAAGCGTACTATGTAAGGTCACGTAAGGCACATAATCACATAGGATTACATACTGAATATAAGTCCAGACCTAGTTAAACTACCTGGTTCTCTATAACCATGTCACTAATACCAATCTGACACAAAACCCCCAGACGGGCCTGACGTATAAACCGTGTCCGAAGAAAGGCGGACTTTATCGAGCATCTCAAGTACAAAAGATAAAGAACGACCTCTAAAGGGTACGTTTTGAAAAAATAAAACACCGTTGCAATGAGTTTAAAAAAAATAATATTAAGTTATACATCGATTAAATTTAAAAGATTCAAAGTTAAAATTAAAATGCGGAAACTTAAATAAGTTCAACAAAACGTAATTTAAAGACAGTAGATAAGATCTCTGGTAAACCGGTACAAAATGGCAAATAGACCTTCACATAAGTCAAGCAACAGCATCCAATGCTAAGCACCTGAAAAAACATGCTTAAAAACGTCAACATTAAAGTTGAGTGAATACATAGGTTTAGTTCAATACGTTGTATATAGTGGACCACAAGATTATCAAAACGTATGCGACAATTATAACAGATGACAACTTCACATAAAAACTTATTTGAACGTTGCACTAAGAGCTCATGACACTGAAGCTAATAATCAAGTATAGCATGTACTTGCTATAAGAATTTGTTTGCCCTCCAGGAGTCCGACCAAAACAACCTAACCAGTACGACATGACATAATATCCATTTATCGGGCGCCCCGAATGGGTAGTGAAGCGCTACTCCACGCACCCGGATATGGATAATAAGTCCCAACAGATCAATTTATTCATTCGCATCTCCCAGTCGACCAGGGTTCCTACGCAGATCAAGAATTGACCAGTCAAGATAGTTTGGGCCAGTAGTGGTCTAAAATCTACTTAGCAACACGTAACAGGAAACATCTCACGAAAAGTACTTGTGTCCAGTTTAAAAACAAGCAATTTTTCTCACCCTAAGTTATAACACATTTAGTACAAAACGAGTAAAAGAGTTGGTCTATGAACTCACCTTAAATAACGTAGTGGGATCAAAAAGGAATTCAATCAAGTGAAAATGAAATCTCACGGTTCTACGACTACCTATCATATACTCATCGTAAGAATGAATACAACGAATAACGCTTAATGCAAGAACTGATAATCCGAGCACAAGTAGACACAGCGTATCCCTTTTTAAAACGTACTTTTGAAAGTTATAAGTTTTGACAAGTCTCGACGTTTTGAAACATCTTCAAAAATATTTTGTCTTTTAGTGTATTTTGTCTTTTAGTGTATTTCATCTTTTAGTGTATTGTCTTTTATTGGTATTTCAACTTTTAGTGTCCTCTAACAACATCAAACGTTGACTCAAAACGAGCCAAAAATAATGATCTAAACCTCCGACACTTAACGTTTTTCTACATTTTATCATAAGTTTGATAATAAAAGTATATTTTTGATGCTTTTATAAAGTTTATAAAATTTTGGCATGACCTTTCTAAAAATATCGACCTTCCATTTTTATCAACCTCGACAAGTGAAAACATCCGTTTTACAAAAGTACATCTTTTATTGACTCGAAAGAATATCCAATCTTTTTCGCAACACCTCAAATATGCAACAAATCCGTTCTAAACCTAAAACCTCTCGACATTCCAATTTAACGCTTACAACAAATCCAACATCAAACATAAATCTCTTCGCCAACAATATTAAACTTAATATAGATAAATCTAAATAGAACGAATAGCCATAGTGATAAAAAATATATATATATATATATATAATATATAAATAATTATATAATAAATATATATATATATATATATATATATAATATAATATATATCAAAATAGTCACAACGAACTTTTATGCACAAAAGTACAACTACTTTTTATGTTCTTCCATTTATAAACAAAAAAGATAAAACTTAAGACTTTTATGTTATAGAACAATTAGATTAATGATTTTCACAATGATCCGCTTTGTACACCTTATTCGGAATGATCATACGAATGCAAAAGTACAACTTATTTATGAAAAAAGTAGAGATGACTTACAAAGAAACACGACGAAAGATGATTAGAAATAAAAAAACAACCCAAACGTTGTTTTATAATATACCCGGATGAAATAACAATCAACTCGAACAATATATCTTCAAATGGTTGATCAAAGATGAAAAAATGTATGGATTTGTGTATGTTTGTGTTGGTTCGTGTGTTTTAGAGAGAGAGAGAGAGTGCAAGAGAAAATGAAACTAGTATGTGTGTGAAGAATGAGAATGAAATGATAAACAAATGAACTTGTATACAAGATTTACACACATACACACACACTTTAGTGCGTGCCGTGGCTAGGGAGGACAAGAAAGGGGGACCAAAATGATCCGCCAATCAAATGATAGTGTGTACATGTCCTTAACCCTAAAACTTGCAAGCTTGTCTAGAGATATTAATCAAAAATTGAATCCTATGTAGCACCATGCATACATAGCCGGATTATAAGAGACACAAAGGGGGGGGACCAAATGGCTTCTTAACTTTCTAGGAAACTTCTCAAATTGAACTAAATTTCCGAACAGCCTTTTGCTTGCAAATATATATGTATAAATTTAAACGCACATTACACAAATAACGAAACGAGTAACGGTAACATGAAAAATTACGAAATTTTAAATATTGCTTAAAACATAAAAACATAGCTATTCCAAAATACTACAACGATTTTATGGTGTCCCCGTCTGCTCCGGAGAAACAATTATTAGATTTTAACGGAACAACTTTTCGGTTAAACGGAAAAGCTTAACGAAACTTTTAAAAATTCAAATTTCTAAACGGAAACAGCTAATTTATTAAACGGAAATTCTTGGGTTGTCATACTTTTTGCACGAATTTCTTTAGGTTCTTTCCTCTCTCTTCTCTCAGATCTCACTAAATCTTCCTCAAAAGCCTTTGATTATTTAACTTGTTATCTTGTTTAAATGTGAATCCAATCATCTAGTCATATCGCCTTCTTTCTCCCCCCTTCAAGTGCCAAGAGAAGAATCTTATGTCATAGTCAAGGATGACGAAGTTATGTAGTCAGTTAGTTCATTGTAACAATATGTTACATATAGAACGAGTCCATGTCCTTCCAATCTTTATTAGTGTTAAAGATATCCGAATGGTGGTGTACATTCGGAAGGGTTGATTGGGGTTGGTTAGTATTTTGGGCCTTAAAATACATTAGTGTAATGGTTAGATTTGGTTCTAGGCTAAGATTATAGGACTCGACGACATTTAGCTATAGTGATCGAAAAATATTATAAGTTGAAATAGGTTTATGAGTGTTTAGGCCATAAAACAAAGTTTTTTTGGTTAATTTGGCCATAAAACATAAATAGGGTTTGGTATGTACCCAAACATGGACTCGAAATCTTGCTTGTGTCAGAAAATAATGTAATACATCAGTATAAGGTTTTCTCCGCCGAAAGGGAGCTTGTTAATTAGTGAAGTTAACTCTCGGTTGTGATACTCAACAGAGTGGATTAAGGCAAAGAGGACCATCATGACCGAACCACTATAACTCATCATGTCAGTTTCGCAATTATTCTTTTAAAACCTTTCTCTTTACTTATGTCTTTACAATTTAATCGCTTGTAACTTTATAAACACTTTGCATTGTGCTTATGAATTGTGTGCATTGTTAGTGTATGTTATGTTAGTCAAGGTTGCGTACTCTTTGTAGTAAACATTGTAGAGTAGGATCTATATTTTTGGGTAGAATATATAGCGCTAGTTATTTTAAACCATTATATACGACACTATATAACTTCTCATATTGCGTCAAACTTAATTTGGAGATTGATACAAATGATCTAGTCCGAAAAACCTCTACTGGAGGTGGTGCCCTTTAAATGGGTGGCCCCCTGAAGTGTACTAGGCGGCCCTCATATATTTATGGGACCTCCGACAGAGAGTCATATAATAATTTATATAAAATATTTAAAGTTTTGAAAGGAAACGGATTCACCCCCTTTATGGTTTCGACACAAAAGAGAACACATCCTCTTTCTTTTTCAATCAAAACTTCAAATTCACCAACATCATCATCAATGAACCAACTTCTCCTCAAACTGCAAACCTTTTTCCTAACAACATCTCGGAAAATGTTTCCTCCTAGACCTTTAAAAAAACCCTCAACCACATTAAAAGTCATCCATTCTTTAGATAACCACCAATACAACTTTCATTGTCACAATCACTCCTCTTGATCACATTCATGATACTCCATCACCACATCTCCACCACACATCCACAACCACCTATCATTCATGGGACACCCTCTTTACTATAACTACTATGACTACCATGGGTCAAATTGCATATGTTACTCTCACAACCGAACTCTTTTCTTAACCTTAAAAGATGAGATGAACATCATGTTTGCTCATCTTGAGTATCTTTTTACTGTCGCAATCACCTCACACTTTCCACCTCCACCTTGAAATGATTTTAAAAAATTTCATAAACGTGTTACCCCAAACCTTTTTGCTCAAAAAGTCATCCTCTATGAATCATGAATCATTTAGGACTTATGTAGTATTATCTTTCTCTATCTCGTGAAGCATGTTTAGATTGTTGTGTACCTTATGGATTAATGGTCTCTTTGGTCGTATTAGCTCTATATTTATTTTATGTTGCATGAATGTATTAATTGCATTTGCTATTGTATGAGTTTCTTAATTGTTGAATGAAACTCTCTTTTGGGTGACTTGAATCTAATGTGTTGTTTAAAAGATATTTGTCTTGCTCTTGTACCTCTAACTTGGTTTTGTAGCAAACAATTTTTGTAAGTTTGATCCCTTGGTGCCTCAAACGAGGGGGAGCATACATCAAGGGGGAGTCTTGATATCATTGATTTCTTTCTTCCTACAACTACTCGACGATCATTCTTTTTCTTTGAATTTCTTACAAGAACGGGAAGAAAGGAACAAAACTCTTTAATTAATTTTGTAAACTTTTAATTTAATACAAAGAAATAAGTTTATATTTTTGTCATCCTCAAAAAGGGGAGATATGTTAATACAAATAATGTCAAAAAACGTTATTTATATTTTTCGACCTCTCAACTTTTGATAATAACAAAATGTAAAAAAAACTTTAACGATAAAATTAAAAGTTTACCAAATAATAATTAAAAAATTACCATTTCTAAATTAGTAATCACTTAAGGAATTTACAAACAAATCATTAAAGCATGATTAGTGATCAAGAAATAATTGTTTCTCCATTATCCATCAGCATTTTATAAATGAATTTTCAGCAAAATTAATTTATAAAAATATTTCTAATTAAAAGAAAAGTTTTATTAAAAACTTAAAATTTGAAATTCAAATTTTCCCCCCAAAATGGAAGGTTACATACTAGATACAACCTTTCGCACAAAAAGACAAAAAAAGGAGGGTGGTTTACTGGGCGGCCCCCTTATAGGCCTGCCGGCCCCCAGATATATCTGTGGCAAACAAATAACGAGACCAGCCGGACCGCCCCCGTGACCGTTGGATATTCCTGCTATAAAATACTGACTGCTGCCACTTCCTTGCAAAAATCAACCTCTTTGTAAAAGCGAAATATTTTTAGCAACTTTCTCTCTCTAAAATCTTCTTTCTTTCTTTCTCTAAATCTCTGATCAACCCTAACATTCTTAGAATCCCTGTTTCACAAAGTGATTTAATCCCTGTCTTCACATCTCTTCCCTCTCATTCAAGTGCAAGAGAAGAACATTCCGTATCTTCCGCCGAACAATTGTTATTAGTGATCTCTCCTCTTATCCTCATAAGTACCAAAATCTCATTATAATTATCTTGTGTATATGAGTATTCAGATAGTGGTGGTAAATCCGATAGTACGTAGATCTGTGTGATTGTTAGTGATTGTATGAAGTGGTAGAAATTTTCGGTTCTAGCTAAGAATTAGGACTCGACATTAGCTTAGTGTCGAAAATAACTTAACGCGTGTAAACGTTATCCTTCCGCCTAAAGGGCTTGTTGACAAAGTGGAAATCTCGAGTAGGATACTCAGGGAGTAGAATAGGGCGAAGAGGTGCTTCGTAGCTGAACCACTATAAAATCTTGGCGTCTTGGTTTGATTGTTCCTTTCCTTATCTCTTCATATTATTGTCATGTTTATTTAGCCTTAGTTTAGAATGTTATCTATTGTTTAGTCCCTATTGGTGAATTGGTTAAACAACAACTCGACATGCTAAATATTTTTGAAAGCAAACTTTTAAAATGTAAAACAAACCTGAAAACTATTTAACCCCCCCCCCCCCCCCCTTTCTAGTTTTCCACACAATGAAAGAACCCTAAATCATCTTTGATTTACTTAGGCAAAGAATAATTGAGATCAAGAAAGCCTCAACAACCTTTGATTCAGTTAGTCAAAGGCTTAATTGAAACAATAATCAACCCATAATAAAAGCCCCAAAAATTAGGGTTTTCATATCCAAACCTTAATTTCAAGATCCAAACAATTAACCACCAGAAATCAAATTCCTTTAACTAGAATCACCAGATCTACTCTAATCAAAGATTAGACCAAGAAATTTATGTGCTTGTTAACCCAGAATAAAACCTCCAAATTCTAACAAACCCTAAAAACAAAAATCAATCGTTTGAACAACCTGGCTCTGATACCATGTGCGATGGTATTAAAAATATAACTAAAATACTTCAATAACAAATAGAATCCAATATAAGATAGAATTACTCAGCACAGATTACCAACTAATGATTACAGAACAAAACAAGATCAGATTATATCAAATTGAATAATAAACAAACATTACAGAGAGTAAATACAAGATCAGGGGGATCTAATTAAACGAGTACAGAGAGAGTGAATATAACACATTTTAAGAAGTAGAATAAAGATAGACTATATGTCTTAACCCTAAAAGGGTTAAGACATTTTATAACATTTGCAAGTTATGCAAATGGTCCTTGGGAATCAGCCATATGTCCAAAGAACCCCTTGAGAATAAAGAAGCTTGCCATTTCCATCTTGATACTTGTTTTCAGATTTATCCAAGAATACTTTGCCTATGTTTAGCCCTTCTAATTAATAACTGCAAAACAAACAAAACTTTTTATAGATCAATTAACAATGCACGCTGAGCTTATTTGAACATCATAACTAATGATAGTTTGTTGTTATTTATTCACTTTCCATTCCTATCTATATTAGGCTAACTTTAAAAAGTCATGTTATGCATAAAAGTTAATAAATTTTCATGGTAATGTAGTAACCAGTAAGCACAACGAACGTGTTCAAGGTATGAAATAAGCTCATATAAAGTGTAAATAAAGATGCCACTCAAAACTTTTAAGATCTTATCAAATTTTCTATTCTTCATAAGTACTGCCAACTAGATTCCGCATAGTTGACAGTATATCAGTGTTTCATTAAGGAATATCGATCCTACATTGTCTAGGTAGAAAAGCCCATTTGCTTGAGGACAAGCAAATCCCAAGTGTAGGGGTATTTGATGAGGTGTCATTTTATACACTTTTTCGGGGTCGTTTAACCCCCTAAATCATGCATTTATGCCCAAAATAGGTACTTAATCGTTCCTTTTTAGGTATTCAGCATTTGGAAGGCATTTGGAGGAAATACACGTGACTTGGGCTCATTTGGAGAAGAAACAGACAAGACTACGGACCTACACCAACATCTCTCAAGAATTTCTACTCAGCAGCTGGAGACGGCGTCACAGATTACACGTGACGCCGTCACAACTCATACCAAGACGGCGTCACAAGATCTCAAGACGGCGTCAGAATGCACGACCCAGCCCATTATCTAGAATATTCTACTCATGACGGCGTCACGATTAAAACGCGACGCCGTCACAGCGATTTTCCTATATATACAAATCTGTTTTTAGGGTTTTAAGTGTGTAACTTTAGAGTAAAAGAAAGGGACGAACCCTAGTTCGTTTAGCAGCTGTTAGGGACGATTTTAGGGCCTCAAAACCCTATTGTACTTCCTTCAATTCATGTTTTAATCAAGTAAGACTATCTTAATCATTCAATATGTCTTGTTGTGTGATTCTTATCTGTTCTTGCTTTATCTTTAACATGCTTGGCTAAACCTTCTATTGTGTTTATTTATGATTGTATGAAACCTAGGATGTAGATCTTAGTGGTGTTGCTTCTTGTGATGAATATGCATGTTAGGTCTTAGAAAACCAGCTTTTGTCTGTATCGATGTTGATATGTCTAGGAAAACATGATTGTGTAGAAAGGATACCATCGGGTAACAGTCTTCATACTACCTTGCCCCTTATATGGTTGATCAACTCTTAATATATTTCAAATGCATTTAATATACTCTTAGGGGCCTTGTAATAGTCTTCATACTACCTTACTTGTGCGTTGCCTTAATGGAATATTAAATAGACGGCGGGTTCGTGTAATTCGTTCATGACTTAGGAAATAATTACATAGATCATCACAAGTGTGACAAAGCAACAACACTAGGAGAAGCAATCTAAGGAGTAATACATGATTAAATAAACACAATCTTTTATTATAATGTTATCACCATTAGCTTAGTTTCCTATTTAGGTTAATAGCTAAAACCAACCAACCTCTCAAATATATGATTTTACTGCTTTCCTATAAATATAAAAACACAAAAATAATCTTCTCTCAGCCCCTTAGAATTCTGTTAGACCGTGATCAAGCCTTCCCAACCTATTTCCCTAGAGAACGACAACAACCCTCGAGTCTTGCCTATACCACACTACAACGATTAGGTACACTGCCTAGGGAGTTGTAAAACTTCTTGTAAAAGTCCCTTACGACAACCGCAACAGTGAGCGGTTAGTATTTTAGTCCTCAAAATACGATTGTGAGTGGTAGATCGGTTCTAGCTAAGATTAGAACTCAATATTTAGCTCAGTATCGGAAAAGAATGTAAGTGACGCAGTTTATGTGTTTAGGCCTTAAAACACAAGGTTTGTTATGTTGGGCCATAAAACATAACGGGTTTTGATGTACCCGAAGTAGAACTCGACATATAGCATAGTGTCAGAAAATCATGTAAGCAACGTTGTAAGGTTTTCTCCGTCGAGAATGGAACTTGTTGACTAGTGAATTAACTCTCGAGGTGGATACTCGGGGAGTGGAGTATGGCGAAGAGGAGCTTCGTGACCGAACCACTATAAATCATCATATCCGGTTTGCATTTCCTTTTACTTATCTCTTTACATTTAGATTAGCATTTATCGCTTTATATTGCATTATATTAATAATTGTGTGTCGTGTTTCTTATATAGTTTTTATTATGTTTGTGTCGTGGATAGATGTGAACATTGTGCTTGGGTTTGCATTGTTGTGATACACTTTAATACTATATGTATAGTTAGTGTAGAACTAGTATGAACACTCTTCATATTGCGTCACGCTTGATTGGCAATTTGATACAAAACATTTTAGTTTTAGATGGAAGCGTATTCACTCCCCCTAAATGGTTTCCACACTACATGCATAACAAAATCAAGATTTGACTTTCATAGAAATATTAGCAAATACTAAGAACACTTAACTAGGTTATATATGTGTAAGGTGGCTCTGATACCACTGTAGGGTTCTGGTGTCACCGGTATGGCTATGACATGCACATTGGTAAGTAAACAAATAAAACCATGCGGACCAAAACCTTAATAGTCAGATCTACCTATACACTGATATAACCTAACTAACACGTATAAAGGGTGTTTATAAGTACTTACTTCTTAATCTTGCTATGCATAAGCTGATTTAAATTTCTCAAATGCACGGAACACCTCCTTCTTGATCTTGATTCATCTCTTGAACTTTAGGTTTTCGGGAATGATCACTTCTTCTGGACCGCATCAGGTATCCACCGGTATTGCACAAGTAAGACTAGGGCTACGAACCTATCGCAAGTTAGGCGAGTATGAAATTCGAGTAAAACCCTAGTTGATCTTTAGGATCAAATTAGGGCATGATTAGGGTTTGGGATAACCCTAATCGGTCGTGTATATGCAACCGACCCAAAGGGATAATCACTTTGGGATTTCATTTACTTGGAGTCGACCTTGTGTCGATTTCGGGTTGACTTAAGGGTTTTGACCAAAGGGTTTCGGAACCCTTTGGTTCTTGTTTGCCGATCGCACAAAGAAAGAGGGAGAGGTTTTTATGGTCTGGGAGTATTACTGTAGAGTGTTTGAAAAGTGAAACTCCCCATTGCTTGGGGTTTCATCTAAATCGACCTAAACGCCCCTCGGGGTTGTTGTCTGTCTTTTGTCATATTACACCATCTAATAATTATCTAGGATAAATAATTGACTTAGCGTGATTACCCTTTTACCCTTTAATGAAAATAACGTCGAAGTTTCATTTCCTATATCATCTATTTATATTTCATAACTAGTTTCTTATTTCAGCTTACAGTGTCCTGTTTAGTGTGCACCGGTGTGACCCTTTGGCATTTTTTGAAGGCTGGTGGTAAAAGACATTATTTGATAGTACATTATCCTTTCATAAAACTCACTATAAAAACTAGCTTAAAAGAGGATGAGACATCCAACTTTCATAAACCACCAATCGATCTCATACTTGACTGAGGTAAGGTCATAATAGTATTTGTATTAACTAGATACTTATGCTTTTAATTCCTTTAAGAAACTCCATGCGTGTCATTTTCATGAAAAAATTCATTGCTTTCTACGAGAAAAAGAGGGAACTTAAATGGGTACACCAAAACATTGGTCCAACGTTTTCGTCGTCAATGTTTTTATAGAGCTAAAGAGAATAGGTTGAAATGCAAAATCGATTTTATATATCATT